>SJYX01014182.1:406928-449970 GCA_006410675.1 Oreotragus oreotragus | reverse complement strand
TTTTTTTTTTTTTTTTTTTTTTTTTACTATGAGGGCTATTGCATTTCTTCTAGGAGATTTCTGCCCATAGTAGTAGGTATGGTCATCTGAGTTAAATTCACCCATTCCAATCCATTTTAGTTTGCTGATTCCTAGAATGTTGACATTCACTCTTGCCATCTCCTATTTGACCACTTCCAATTTGCCTTGATTCATAGACCCAACATTCCAGGTTCCTGTGCAATATCGCTCTTTAAAGCATCGGACCTTGCTTCTATCAGCAGTCACATTCACAACTGGATGTTGTTTTTGCTTTGGCTCTGTCCCTTCATTTTTTCTGGAGAATCTTCATTCTTTATGGGTTTCATGAGAACCCTATAACAGTATGAATAAAGGGGTATATAGGTAAATTGCTGATGGATGCCTTTTCTGAAATTTTATCTCCTTCAATGACAATATGTAATCAGTACTACCCCTAGTTAAATTGTACTTACTACCAACTACAAAAAAATCTCTCTGTTTGATATTTTATATTCTGTGTTCTGCCAGTGCCTATGGTTTTTGTATTAGGGGAAACATAATTCTTTGCTTCAATCAGCTCCAGACGAAATCTGCAGAATTTCTCCTTGAGATGAGCAAACATATGGAATGTGAAGAAAGTTATTCTTCATCATAAACATTTTTAAGTAGTGGAAAAGGAAAACGTAAAAAGGCCAGATGCTTTGGGAAAATAATTTTCATTATGAAAGCTTCTGAGAAGGGCAAACAAAGAGAAAAAAACTGTTATGCTTTAGATTGCATGATCCTTAGTGCCGTTCACAGTTGACACCATTTTTTATTCAGTGTACTCTTTTAAGCCCTCTTCAGTATAAATCACAAGAGAACAAACATAAGTACTGGACTCATTAACCAGAGGTTGTGTTTTTTCTCCATTTGGGCCAGGATGTCTTAGTTATGGTATTGTTTTAGAAGAGCATGTTAAATTGTAAATAGCAGAGTTCTAGGAATCAAACAGCTATATTAAAGTCTCAGCCCTTACAAATTAATAGCTCTTCCATCTTGGAGAATTGATTTTATTTTTTATTTTAGGTATCCATGTTTATAAAACAGAGATCATGATCCATACTTCTTAGTGTTCTTGTGAAGCTAAACTAAAAGAGTATTTGAAGAGCCTAGACTAATGCTTGGCACATAGCCAACACTCAGAAACTCATGGTTTTATTTTTCCATTTAGTATGATACTCAGCATGGAGTCTGTGGTTAGTATGGATCTATTATCTAGATTTACCTAGTTTTATTTCATAGTTTTATACTGAGTTAGCTAGGTAGGCATGTGTGTGTATGTGTGTGTGCTTAGTTGCTCAGTCATATCTGCCTCTTTGTGACCCCCTGGACTGTAGCCCACCAGACTTCTCTGTCTGTGGGATTCTCCTGGCAAGAATACTGGAGTGGTTACTCATTCTCTTCTCTAGGGGATCTTCCCAATTCAGGGGTCAAACCTGGGTTTCCTGAATTTCAGGCAGATACTTTACCATGTAAACCACCAGGGAAGCCCAGCTAGGTAGGCATACAGAAGACAGAATGATGACATTTCACCTTGTCAATGTCATTAATTAAAGCACTTAGCCTAAGTCAGCAGTGACTTCACTATTATTAATGTATTAAAGTTTTCAGTTTGATAGATATTTTTGTGCTATGTGGCCAATGTGTGTACATCTTTTATCTTACAAACTGAAGAAAAATCAAGAGCTCAGATAATAAAATGATGAATTCACTGTCACAGAGTGAAGAATTACAATTACATTCTAGTTTTTTTGAACATTAGAATTATGATCTCAACCAATTAGGTGGCAAACAGCCAAATAATATTTGTTCTTTTTGTTTTATGATTGTACATTACAAATCCCTGCCCAGTTCCCTGAGTAACAGAAGAATACAGTCATGTTCCTTTATTTTTTTAAATGTCACATAAGTTCAGGAGGTGTTTTTTGCATATTGGAAACTGCTGTCTATAGCACAACTGTTTTAAAATGCCATTCTTAATTCTAAGTGATAGAATCTGACACTTCTTACTTCTGAAGAAACTTAATTTGTTACAAGAGTCTTCTCAATCATTACTGAATTCAAAAGCAGACAATCTGTAGATCACTGTTCTAACTAAAGGACGTTTTTATCAGTTTTTTTTTTTTTTTAATAGTGTATGTGTGAGAGAGACAGGGACTAGACAGACAGATTCTTAACCACCATATCTGATTTCATTTCTGTTTTACCACAAAAAGGAAATCCACTTACTGGTTATTTATCCTCTCCTCTCCTTCTCTACCCACTTTTTCTCCTCCTCTCTCTCTACTACCAGCGTTCCAAAGATGCATCAACCATTGTGAGATGTACTGTTTGGATGCTTTCATAGTCAGAAATCATGGGATGTTTTACTTTGCTAGAGCTACCATAAGAAAATATCAAAGATTGAGTGACTTATACGACAGTGTGTTTTCTCGCAGTTCTGGAAGCTAGAAATCCAAGATTAAGGCTTAGGCAGGTTTGGTTGTCCCCAAAGCATCTCCTGCTTGGCTTGCAGGTGGCTGCCTTCTCTCTGTGTCCTCACAGGGCCTTTGTTCTGTGTGCACACATCACTGGTGTTTCTTTTTAGGTCCAAATTTTCTCTTATAAAGATACTAGTCATATTGGAATAGAGCCCACTCTGAAGTGTTGCTGTCTTGTCCAATTCTTTGTGACAACAAGGACTGTAGCTCACCAGTCTCCTTTGTCCATGGGATTCTCCAGGCAAGAATAGTGGAGTGGGTAGCCATTCTTTTCTCCAGGGGATCTTCCCAACCCAAGAATCAAATCTGTACTTCCCACACTGTGGGCAGATTCTAGCCTACCCTAACAGCCTTATTTTAATTTTAATTGCCTCTTTAAAGGCCGTATCTCCAAACACAGTCACGTTTTGAAATGATGGTGATAGGACTTCAACATATAAGTTTTGTGGTGGCAGGGACACAGTTCAGCCTATAACATGGGGATTGCAAGTTATTTTTCCAAATAAATTTAAGAAACCTTCTAAAAATTTTTTTAATACAGTTATAACAGAAGAGTATAGCTATTCCCAATAGCAGCCATATTCCAAACCCTAAATGTGTGAGAAGCTAGACTTTGAGGATTCCTCAAAGGCATATCATAGTGACCCAAGTAGAGTCCTAGGAGGGTGTCATTATATTAGCAAACGTAAATCTGTGACAAAGATTTACATCTGATTAAAAAAAAGAAAGAATATGTTGGCAGAGGGTGCTGATGATTTTTACACAAGCTGGAGAAAAGCAGCCGAAACACTAAGAACTCACTATTGCATTTCCAGCCATGTTCTGGGTTGAGGTCACAGTGGAGAGATCCTCAAACTCTCTAGTAACTAGAAAGATATGTTCTATGTTGTGGGTCTGACTTGAGTCATTGGGCCTCGATGAGGTCAGTTGATTGCAGTGTTGTTGCTCCCTTTCATTTTACACTGAATCCTTCCTTTGTCAAAAGTAATTTATTCTGAAATTCAACTTCTCATATATTGTAACAATGGGAAATTCATGGAGAGCAGACATAAATAATATTCCATTTCCAGGAAAAGAATGCCCCCAGTTGTAAATGATAAACTGACTTTCTGCTTGTTCAGCAATGTAACATGAGCTCCATGGTAGTTTTGTCTACTCAGCCCATCTCTGGAATCTCCCTCTTTGGGCTTGTGACCTTAACTTCAGCATACTCATTTAATAAATACTGTTGAGTCTTATTCTTCCTTGAAAAAGTTTATGTGATTCTCAAATTCCCCTAGCTGTTCTTAGCTGATTTTTTTCTAAAACCTCTATTTTAACCTTAGTCTTTAATCAAATGGCACTTTCTATGACTTTTTTTTAGCAAATTGAAAAGCACTGTTTTCAGCTTAGTCAAGCGTGTTCTTACTTTAGAACCTTGAGCTAATGCTAACTCTGTACTTAGATCTTTTTGTAACTTGCTTTTTTACATATTCTAGGTCAAATGTCAATCCCTTAGAGGCCTTCTTTGACTAACCTTGCTAAAATGACTGCTTACCACCCCTGGCCTCTATCACTGCTGCAAAAAAAAAAAAAAAAATGCTGACAATATTTATTGGGGTCAGTGAACTTGTCTTTCCTAAACAAAATCAAGAAGTCAATGAATCACTCTTGCATTCTCTAGAATGTTTGAAGAATGGGAAACAGTAAAATTTTTAAATTTGATATATATATATAAGAACATATATATATTCACGTGTTAAATAAACATTGGCTAGAAATGATAGACACTATCTGGCTAGATACTTTCCTATCATATACAAAACTTATGAGTTCTTACTGTCTTCTACTTGAAAACAAGTGAGTCTCAGCTTCCATGGGATTTACCTGTCAGTGATTTACTCCCCTGAAAGTCAAACTGTGGTCCCCCAAATAACAGCATTAAGATTCCCACAAAATTATTAGAAACATAAATTTTGGACTACACACCAGATCCACTGAATCTGAAACTCTGGAGGTGGGATCCAGCTATCTTTACTGTAACTGAACCTTCAGATGACTCTTCAGTGAACCACTGACTTATCTATTCAAAAGTCTAAAATAATATTTATCGTCATTTGAACCAAAATAATAGCACTGCCATTCAAATATACCTGGAGCTCTTCAGTGACTTTAGAACCTACTAATATCATTGTAGAAAATCAGCCTTCTATCTCTCTGATTTATAATTGCATTCACAAACTTGACATCTCAGAATGATCCCAGAATCCTGTACCTAATTTCTCAGCTAAAAGTCAATGTAGACTGAGGTTCATTTCCTAATACATAGATGAAAAGCTATTTCCCATTACAGCTCTTTGGTATGGGACAGGAAAAAAATGAATAGGATATGACAATAAATCAGCACCAATTTATCAACTTTGCTGTCATTTCTTAAGTATCATTTTCACAAATATGTTATTTCAGAGCTCTGGTAGAGGACAAAGGAATGTTTGGGCAAGCTCCAAAAGACTCAGATGTCGGGAAAATATTTTGTTCCAGGAGATTTATGCTATGAATAAATGTTTGAAATTCAGTTAATATATGTCACCATTCATTTGTGGCACAAAGATAATAAAATCATAAGAGAGGAACTTCATTGCCTTTACACTATGAGAAAAATATGAGTTTGTTTTGAAAAGGGTAGAAAGTAGCATGTATCAGTGAAAAAGCAGGAGCCAATGAATGAATACCCGCCAGCTATTTAACTCCATCTGCAGTGAACTCACTTGTACTCTACTTGCCCTACAAACAGAACTACAATCTGCAATGCAAGTATTACCTAACCTTTTAAAGCTGCCTATGTTGTAAAAGCATTTCTTCTCAGTGACATACAAATCTTATTTTAGCTATGTTATGTATATCCCAATTTACTTAACTGTAATTATTAAGGATTGCACATTCTTTGGATTGTCTGAGAAACTTATTAAAATATTAATAATGTACTATTAAATCTTATTTACTATGAAGATAATATATTTTATACATTTTTGATATTTAATATTTTGGAGCATCAATTATATCAAAATTTCTTACAAATTATTTCTAAATTATAGGGCATAGATCTAGAGAGAAGGCATAAAATTATTCTTGCCCTGAGCAAATAATTGTCATGTAGTCTTATAGATAAGAGCATCAATTTAACTTGGCCCCAAATAATATCTTTGTAAAAAATAGAGAAGTATTACAGTGACCAGGAGAACTTTAGGCCTTCAAATAAATACCTACTCCAGATAGTAATATCAAAATTTTGTTATTTTTAACTGCTTATATCATGACAATATTCTAAAGGAAAAAATACTTTTAAAGTTGTAATTATTATTTCATGGTCATTATAGATATTTCCACATTCAATCTTTAGACTTTTTTTCGTAGGAATTCCTCATAGTTAGATAATGTTAGCTAGTGTAAAAATCTGATTCACTTTGAAATAACTGCTCAATTATGTATATCTAAAATATAAAGCAATTGGGAAGAGATTCAGAAATAAACAATGTATAGATGTGTTTAAAGAGGTCATTCATATTTTCAATAGTGCACAAGCTAGTAATACAGAAGCCTTATTGATTTAAAAACAGAAACAGTAGATGTTCCTTCAAAATAAGTGTGGAGTATATGGATGCCTTGGATTTAGTAGTAGAAAAATAGGGTTTGTTTATCTAGTGACACATGAAGATAACATTAAAGTTTCAATTATGTTAAAAATTAAGGTTTTTATTTTTTTTACTGCTTTACATTTAAAATATCACGAACCTTGGGAAACCTGAGTTAAGAGACAGCAGAAGGAATGTACACAAGTCTACTTATTAGATATGCTGTGAACCCAAGAGAAACTAACTTGCATAATTCTTACTGATATGTTGTTGTGAAAAAAAAATCTATGTATGGAAACAAATATGGTCAAAGTGTCAATTTAAAGAATAGAGAAAATGAGATTATTTTTATGTTTTCAAATAAAAATATTTTAAGAATACATTATATTGGAGCAGGTAGTGTAGTAGTCAGGGAATGGCCAAAATATAGAATTAGTAAACATAAACAAAAGTGACTTCAGATGTTTCCTTGCAATATTTTTAAATCTTGTTATTCAAAGCATTAGAAAATAATGAGTATGTTCTCATGCTTGTTTCCTTAATATCTGCTTCTCTCTCATGATTCTGAGAATGTAGTTCAAAAACCAAAATAAAGATGCAGAGTGCTTGGTCCATATTTTTAGTTTATTTGTTCTTGTAAGCAATTATCAAAAACTTAGGAGTTAAATGTACACCAGCCTATAGTGTCCGTTTGTCACTTAAAATAATTTGTTTCCATTTCTGTTATTTTCATCCTATATGGAAATTATTTTTCATGTAATTAAAAAAAAATAATCCCAATTATCTATAGATCCCCAAATATGAATCTTCCACAGCTAATCCAACTGTTAAATGATGATCTAATTTAAATAACTGATTAAACAAACAATCTGAGCAACTACCATGTACCAGACAGTGTAGTAAGGCTTGGGGATGCAGCAGTGAGATAAATTCCCTGTGTTCATGAGACTGACGTTCTTGTGAGGGTGAGGGAAAGGTAACAGTAAAACTAAAAAAAAAATAAAAAGGAGGGGAAAGCAACAACATTTGTTAGGAAGTGATTATTTCTAAGCATAAAAGAGAAAAAATGGAAAAAAGAGTGACATAAGATAGAACAAAATGGTATTTTGTAATGAGGGAAGATTTCTTTCAATGATGATATTTATATAATGTTCTGGAAAAGGTGATGAGCCAGCCACAGAGACACATGGGGCAATAGTGTTTAAGGCAGAAGAAACAACAGAATATGACAGAAAAATGAAAGTCCTTTTGAAAGAAAAGAGATGATGTGCTGTGACCAAAGTGAAGGTAGAAGGGGTAGAAGGTAGCAATTCACACCAAGCCTTGGGATTTTCAATTTTATTCTGGGTGATGTGGAAAGTTACTAATTCTTTCTGTGCTTCTCATAATGTCTCTTTCTTCTCTGAGCTGCCTGCCCTCACTGGTCCCTTACTGCCTGGCCTGTGCATTGTTTGCCCAGTCTCTGGGATACTTAGAGCTCTTGGCCCCAGTGTCTTCCCAGCCTCCACCTTCCTCTTCTCTGCACAGTGACCCTTCATTAAGGACTTCTTGGATGATATTTTTTTCCATGTTCAAAACATAATAAAACAACAACATTAATAATAATAGCTATATTTATATTATACCGTTATGTAATTTAGTTATTTTTTGCATTAAATGCATAGGCAAAAACCACTATTATACCCACTTTACAGATGAAGAAGCTGTGGATAAGAGAATCCAAGTAATTAATGGAAGTGTGCAGCTAGATAGCAGTGGCAACATGATTTAATACCCATTGCTATCAAATGAAACTTTCTCAACCAAATATTGCAAGTCTTTGACATGAAGCTTAAATGTGGGATAGACTGACCCAACGTCATGTGCCATCTCAATTATTAATTACATTTGAGGTCTGAGGCAGGTTGATAACCTTTGACTCAGTGAACTTAGGTGTAAAATGAGAAGCAAGTAATATTTTCCTTAAATGCAAGTGAGAAAATGCACACAAAGCACTTTATACTGATCTTACTATATAATGGGCCCTTAGCAGATGTTAACTGTAATCATTATTTCAACATTAGCATATACATTGCATTATGCATCAGAATATAAGAGAATATTTCCATGGAAATCTATATATTTTTGATCATAACATAGATATAACTATGCCATATTATTAGTATGCCAGAAATACATGTGAGCATTTAAAAACAGAAGTTATTCACTTTGTGTTTTTTAAAATATATATTCTTTTTAATTATAACTTTTACATCTGGGCCTGGGTATCAGATGAATCGGTAGATGAGGAGTGTCTACAGTGACAAAAATGAATGCTAAAAATATTATAATCATCATTTTTTATTAATCTAAAAAACTCACCTGACTATGATCATGAATATGTCATAAAGTAGGGCATATCATTGCTCATACTTTTTGTATGTTTGTTTGTTTGTCTTGCAATGTAGTAATACGTCTAATGATGGCAACTTCTGTTAAAAAAAGTAAAGTGCCATTTCTAAGCTTGTAAATAGTGTTGTTTGGCTGGGATTTTAATGGATATGTACCATTATTTAATTAGCATAATTTCAGTCTTCCCCATGGGCCTGTCTTGGCTTATATTCTACAGGAAGTGGGATGGCTTTTATTTTTAACATGCATTATAATGCCTGGAATTTTATATAAGCTTGTCAACACCACAACCCCACTGTCTGTAGGAAAATAAATTCAGTGTATTGAGAACAGTCTTATTGGCTAGAAGTATATCAGATTTGCAGTATACTGTCAGATTTGCAGCTGTCCCAAATCTGTGCAAAACCCAGTAGAAAGCCAGTTCATCCATTCTTTAGGATCAGTGTTCTTAAACTATTAGCTACTGAATGTTTCCTTCAAATGAAATATTATGAAAAACTGAATTTACAAAATCAAAAACTGTACAACTTCTCTGTGAGCTATAGGTAAATTGGCAATCC
The DNA here is from genome assembly GCA_006410675.1 of Oreotragus oreotragus. Classification (NCBI taxonomy): domain Eukaryota; kingdom Metazoa; phylum Chordata; class Mammalia; order Artiodactyla; family Bovidae; genus Oreotragus; species Oreotragus oreotragus. Next base: position 440,886 of record SJYX01014182.1, on the reverse strand, counting down.
TCAGTATTCCCAGGACTTCTCCAGGACGAACTCGGGTCTCTGAGGAATAACATCTGCACTAGATACTCTGCAATACATCCATAGGGAAGCCTACCTGTCAGAGTGCTACTTTTGACTATAAATTATCAGTTGCATGTAGTTCTGTGCTTTAAGATGGTGATGTGGCCTTTACTAAAGAACACTATATAAGAAAAAGTCATTACTAAACCTATAGTAAAGATGTTGTTGAAGATGTTTATTGGTTTACACTATAAGATTTCTCAGGAGCAATTTCCCTCTGATCTTAGGCTTTTTCTGAACAATTTTCTGAGTGAAGGAATAGAGGACAATCATAGAGGTAGTGATCTTTGAGCTTGACCATTTTACGATGGATTATTTGATAGGATCATTCCAGATCTCAAACTTTATATATTTGAGAAAGTGCATGGTGAGTTCAGTGAACAGCATGTGATTTGGTTGGCGAATAGCATTAAGTGTGTGAAATAGCATTTTAACAAATAATACTAGATACATGAGTTTTCATTTTACACAGTATAGATATTATATATTGCATGTTCCATTGAAAGCTTTTGGTGAACAAACTCATAATGAAAGGAAATCTCTGAGAACAATGTAAAATGTTCATAAATATTACCCTCAAGAAGCATGTGTGTACATGCGTGACATAAATTTTCCAAAGAAATAAGCATAATTTCACATAGAAAGCCTGATGGATATGAGCCTTTATTTGTAATTTTATTCAGCTTAACAGATAAGTATATTTTATATCTTATATATGACTTTCATATAAATAAGTGTACATATATATTCAAATATAATGCTTTCCTATGTCCATTTCAGGGCTTTCCTGGTGGCTTAGATGGTAAAGACTCTGCCTGCAATGCAGGAGACCTGGGTTCATCGCTGGGTCAGGAATATCCGCTGGAGAAGGAAACAGCAACCCACTCCAGAATTCTGTGGAATTCTATGAAAAATTCCGGAGAATTCCATGGACAAAGGAGACTGGCGGGCTGCAGTCCATGGGGTCTCAAAGAGTCAGATACAACTTAATGACTATCACTTTCACTTTCATGCACTTTTCATAGAATATCATTAATCTACTTTATCATCCAGTAAATAATGCAGTACTTTTCAAGATACTTGAATTCTAAATGTTCAAGTGCCAAAATGTGTTTATTATAAAATAAAGGCTTCTTGGTAGCTCAGCTGGTGAAGAATCTGCCTGCAATGAGGGATACCTGGGTTCAATCCCTGGGTTGGGAAGATCCCCTGAAGAAGGGAACCCTGGAGAAGGGAATGGCTACCCACTCCAGTATTCTTGTCTGGAGAATTCCATGGACTATATATGGGGTTGCAAAGATTTGGACATGACTGGGCGACTTAAAAAATTTTGAAAGTATCCTTTTATTTATTTTTATTATTATTTTTTTTTGCATGCTGATAGCTATTTTATTTATATGAATTGTGATGAAGATCAAACAGACACTAAAGAAGATCCATATTAAATAATTTCTTCCAAATATGTGCATGCGTGCTAAGTCGCATCTGTCACATCTGACTCTTTGCAATCCCATGGGCTATAGCCCACCAGGTTCCTCTGTCCATTGGTTTCTCCAGGCAAGAATACTGGATGCCTTCTTCAGGGATCAAACCCTCAACTCCTTCAGCTCCTGAATTGCAGGTGGATTCTTTTTTTTTTTTTTTCAGACAATTTATAAATATTTATTACTTTTGTTTTTAATTACCTGCTTACTGACCTTAAATGAGTTCTTTCTCTTAATATTTAACTTGTAAAGCTTTCATATATTTTTTTTTTAACTTTATTTTACTTTACAGTACTGTATTGGGTTTGGCATACATTGACATGAATCCGCCACGAGTGTACATGAACTCCCAAACATGAACCCCACTCCCACCCACATCATCCCTCCGGGGGCTGGTGAAAGTATCCTTTAAGAAACACCTTGAAATGTAATCATTGCCGTTTTCCAGTTACAAGTAAAAAGACAATAATTGTAGGATAGTTTACTGTTTCATCTTTCTTAGTGATCAAGAGTCACCATTATGAGAATACATCATTATCATAGCACAATTATGTGGTCTTTCTGAACTTGCTAGTCTTTTAGCTGGCATTTCTGCTTTTAGTATGCTCTTCTCTGGCTTACCTGAATTCTAGTGATCATTTCTAATCAATTGTAAGGCAAAGTGCCCAAGTCAGTGGATTGAGTGATTATCTAAGAAACGGTCCTAAGAAGGAGGAAACCTCCTGATTATGTCAATATGCTTTAAAATTTCATAATTTGATTTTATTCACAAGATTTGCTTTGTTATCAATAAATGGTGGTGCCATTAATTTCTTTTCTCAATATCACAAATGTAGTATCTTTTTTTTTTAAGAACTGAGCTAAAGTAATTCTCAGAAGCGTTGAAAGTTAGCAGTGTTGGATAGCTCACTATGTAGTTCTGTGTGACTGTCTTTCTACAGTGGAGCCCTTTTCAGTGTCTGATGGCAAAAGCTAAATATTAGCTACGGGAACCCAGAGGAATAGCAAAGTGATCTTTTACACTAGATTTCAGAAGTTAATATCTCTATAGACCCATTTATGCTGCTAATTTTGAATATGATTTCACATTGTTTCCATGAATCTTTTTAAAATTTTCATTTAAAAAATGTTTTTTGATTAATTTTTATTGAGATATAGTTGCTTTACTATATTGTGTTAGTTTCTGCTGCATAGCAAAATGAATCGGCGACACATATATCCCCTCATTTTTGGATTTCCTTTCCACCAGAGAGCACTGAATAGAGTTCCCTGAGATACAGAGTAGGTTCTCATTAGTTATCTATTACATACATAGTATCCATAGCGTATATATGTTAATCCCAGTTCACTTCACACCCTCTTTGCCCTTTTGGTGTCATTTGTGCTGTATACCTGTGTCTCTATTTCTGTTTCATAAATAAGTCATCTATACCATTTTTTAAGTGTCCGCATATATACATTAATATATAATATTTGGTTTTCTCTTTCTAAATTAATTCACTTTGTATGACATTCTCTACGTCTGTTCATGTCTCTACAAATGACCTAAGTTTGTTCCTCTTTGTGACTAAGTAATATTTCATTGTGTATATGTATCACATCTTCTTTGTCCATTCATCTGCCCATGGACATCTAGGTTGCTTCCATATCCTGGCTATTGTGAATGGTGCTTCAACAAACACTGGAGTGCATGTGTCTGAGTGTATGCCCCGGAGTGGGATTGCTGGGTCATAGGGTAGTTCTATTTTTAGTTTTTTAAATAATCTCTATACTGTTCTCCATATTGGCTGTATCAATTTACATTCCCACCAAAAGTACAAGAGGGTTCTCTTTTCTCCACACCCTCTCTAGCGTTTATTGTTAATAGATTTTTTTGATGATGGCCATTCTGAGGTATGGGGTGATATCTCCTTGTAGATTTGATTTGCATTTCTCTTATAATTAGTGATGTTTGAGCATCTTTACATGTGTTAATTGGCCATCTGTATGTCTTCTTTGGAGAATTATCTTTTTAGGTCCTCTAGGTATTTTCTGATTGGATTGTTTCTTTTTTGATATTGAGCTTCATGAGCTGTTTGTCTGTCTTGGAGATTAATCCTTGGTCAGTTAATTTGTTTGCACATATGGTCTTTTATTCTGAGGGTTATTCTTTTGTTTATGGTTTCCTTTGCTGTGCAAAAGCTTTTAATATTAACTAGGCTCGATTTTTAAATTTTTGTTTTTATTTTCATTAGGAGATGGGTCAAAAAAGATCTTATTGTGATATGTCAAACAATGTTCTGCCCATATTTTCCTCTAAGAGTTTTATAGTGTCAGACCTTACCTTTAGATCTTCAGTCCATTTTGAGTTTGTTTTTGTCTGTGGTATTAGTTGTTGTTTAGTTGCTCAGTGGGCTCCAACCCTTTGCAACTGCATGACTAGGCTTCCCTGTCCTTCACTATCTCCTAAAGTTTGCTCAGATTCATGTCTATTGAGTCAGTGATGCTAACTAACCATCTCATTCTTTGCCAGCATCAGGGTCTTTTCCAGTGAGTCAGCTCTTCACATCAGGTGGCCAAAGTAATGGAGCTTCAGCTTCAGCATCAATCCTTCAAATGAATGTTCAGGGTTGATTTCCTTGTTAGGGAGTGTTCTAATTTCTTTCTTACTTTCTTTCTTTCTTTTTTTTTTTTTTTTTTTGCATGTAGTTATCCAGCTTTTCCAGCATCTCTTAGTACCCAGAGAAAACCATAATTCCAAAAGATACATGTACCCTAATGTTCCTTGCAACACTAACTGGCAACACTACCTTACCAACAGGTAGGAGCAGTCAGAATAAGATGAAAAATATAGTGTCATTCGTTTAAAAGGATATAAGAACTGAGGAGAGTTGGGAGGGATTTACATTTACTAGCAGTTGTTGAGTGACTTCCATTACTTTCCACTTTGTACTTTTATAAGTTGTAGCATAGATTGTTGTCATAGTGAAATAAATGATAAAAATTTAATTTACTTTAGTAAAGACTGTGAAGTTCATTGAATCAGTTATATTTTAGTTAATGTAGCAGATTCAATCATATTATAACTTATGTATGATGCACAAAGCAATATGATATCTGTTAAATAGATGAAATAGTTGTCTCAATAGCTTTTTCTGTTCTTTTTTTTTTTTTTTTTCCGATTTTGTGAGCTTTCCATTCGGTTTTCATTTAGTTATGAACTTATTTACTTTGTGTTAGGAGCAGAAATATTTAGAAATATTTTCTCCCCAAGGTCTAACAAAGTATGAGGAGTGTGTCCAGTGTGTGAAAATTTAAATGTCAAAATAAAATACTAGATAGATCAGTACTGATCTATCCTCATTCCTTCCATTTTGTTTTTACAAAATGATTTAAAAAATCAATAAGAATTACTGTAAATCCAAATGAAGCTCATAACTGTTTTCTTGAAAGTAAAATCTTAGCAGTAAAATTCTTTCAAAATACAATGGTATTTTTATAATCAAGTTTTTAATAAAAACATAGAATTTAAATTCTGGAACAACTTAGCAGAGTTGATAGTAAATAAATAAATTTGTGTAACACTTTTATCTTAAAAGTGTGCACTAAGTTGTCTCTTATCCTACTTAGAATGTGAGAGTCCTTCAAGCCACTCTACTCTTTCACCATTAGACAAAAAAATAGAAAAGTTCCTGAGAAAACCTGAGTGTTACTGGCAGTAGATGATAATTTCATTTTCCTTTGGAAACAGCTCTCAGTGAAATGCTTGAGGCTGTTTCTTTGTGGCTTAAATCAGGGAATAAAGGAAGAGACAAAATGAAATAAACACAGAATCACTAAGCTTTGATTTGATTATATTTTCCTTAAAATTTATGAATTTTTTTTCTGATACCCTGCAATTTACTATATGTGTTGGCATCAAGTCAGCACTCCCTACATCAAAGATAAGATCATAGGGATTAGAACTAACATAAAGACTTGTAAATATATATGCAATTCAAATATATATATATATTCTAAACTAAGTTACATTAAAAAAAGAAACTCATTTGAAGTATATACTTTCAGCCGTGATGATAGAGAAGAGGAAGTTGCATAAACTAATCTGTGTCTCTCTGCATCCTGACCATCTTTATCCCTATTCTTCTTTCTATACTTAGAATCAAACTTGATCTCTCTGCATTTTGTGGTAGCAATGGTCTTATCGACAGCATGTTGTAGCAATTAAAAAAACAAGTTCTGAAGTTAAACTACTGGGTTCAAATTCCAAATTCCCACTTACTCATTATTTGTGCTCAGTCAGGTTTCTTAATCTCTTTGAGAGCTTGGATTCTTCCTATGAGTTATGGTTAAAATAGGACTACTTATCTCATGGAATGCTTTTGAGAAATAAATGAAATTTTCTAGGACAGTGCCTCAGTAAAATGCAAATTCTGTGTAATAATAATAATAAGCCTCAGAGCATTCCTAATATTATGGGTTTTATATTTTTAAAAATTCTGCTAGAGCTAAGGTGCCACAGATTTATTTTTAGGGAGGAGTAATAGATATGTAGCACTGCCAAAGCCTGAAAACAAACGAAGTTGAATAAAACCAAAATCCTTGTGTTATTGGCACAGATTGTTTCCCCTATAATGTCTAGCCCTTTACTTAAAAGAGCAAAATTTGATTCTTCAGAATATTAAATAATAAGTAACTGTGGCTTTTACAGCAGGTTTTGAGGGATGCTGTCATGAATTATTTTTTAAAAGGGAGGTTTCATGGTAATTGACACTAACCATTAGGAGATTTTAAGTCTAAAGGTAAAAAAATACATAATATAACAGATTAAAATTGAAGAGAGTATCATATAAGCTTTCCTAAGTTTGCCTTTGTTTAAAAAATAATAGATTTATAGGATTCAGTATTATATAAACCTTTGAAAACTTCTTAATGAAAAGACCAGACAGACTGAATTAACTGACATTTACTTTTTATAGCATATTGGTTGTAGAAAAATTGTATACATTTTTCTTTATCCTTTAGAAGTGACTTCCCCCACAACTCCCTCCCCTCCCCCCGACCCTAATATGTGAAAGAGGTACATTAAGTATTCATCATTATGGTGTATAGTGTGGATTACTGTGATTAACTGTGCATCTCCAAGCAACATATAGCTATTATGCAAAACCATTGTACACAGACGATACATTAAGGAGCACAGCTCTGCTATGCATCCGGTCTTTGATACTGAGAAATACAGCACTTGAGATGGAATATGCAAATGGAAAATCGACCGAAGGTCAGAGTGAGGAAAGCAAAATGACATTCTTTATTGGTTTCAGAATGAGAAATCTATTACTACTGCATGGTAGAGTTAAAATAAAAGTTAAAGAAAATCAGTAGAAGAAAATTTAGATATTTCATCTTCTCCTTGCTTCTTTAACTGGAAGATAATTCAGTGATTTTTGCATCTACAGAAAAAAGGGAGAATTATTTGCATGGTATATTATTCCCCTTGGGATAACTACAGTTTTATTTCCTAAGATTTTCCCCCTTGTATCTACTACTCTAATGAGAGAAACTGTACATGTGTGATACCATTAATCTAAAAGTGATCCACGGTCTTTGTTCCAGTTATGCTTTTATTACTGGTTGGGTGACTTTGAGGAAATATGTTTTTCTATACTTCTATTTATTTTAAATAAAGGCAATAATTATAACTATATACTTCATCTTTCTGGAGGGATAAAAATGTATTAACTGATTAGTAGATTTATTTAGTTAAGTAAATTTTATAGTTGAACTTTTTTCTGTATTTTTTTCTTTTTGTGGGTACCTCAGGTTCAGAGGGCAATGGCACCCCACTCCAGTACTCTTGCCTGGAAAATCCCGTGGACAGAGGAGCCTGGTAGGCTGCAGTCCATGAGGTCGGGAAGAGTCGGACACGACTGAGCGACTTCACTTTCACTTTTCACTTTCATGCATTGGAAAAGAAAATGGCAACCCACCCCAGTGTTCTTGCCTGGAGAATCCCAGGGACGGGAGTCTGGTGGGCTGCCGTCTATGGGGTCGCACAGAGTCGGACACGACTGAAGCGACTTAGCAGCAGCAGGTTCAGGGGGATCATCTAACAACATTCTTCAGTTTGTAGCACACAGTCCTCATACCTTACGCCTCTTCTTATATATCTTTCCCGCTCCCTGCTTCTCCTTTTATGCACTTTTAATGACTTTGATATATTAACTTTGGCCATTTTCATAAAAACATTATGTCCTATTGTGAATGCTTAATTTATGTAGCTGTAACTCAAGTTTCTTGTTTTCACTCAGTCCTGTGTTTAAAATACTAAGGATTCTAATCGTTTCTTCTGAATACTGCAAAGAATTCCATTGCATGTATCCACTATAATTTACTTATTTATTATGCTAATATTGCTCCCATCTACCTTAGTGAAAATTTAAGTCGCTCAGCACTATGTGATTTTTTGCGGCCCCTTGGACTATACAGACCATGGAATTCTCCAGGCCAGAATACTGGAGTAGGTAGCCTTTCCCTTCTCCAGGAGATCTTCCCAACCCAGGGATCAAACCCAGGTCTCCCACACTGCAGGCAGATTCTTTACCAGCTGAGCCACTAGGGAAGTCCTCCATCTACCTTAGATTACCTCCAATTCCCTCTTACTGCAAAAAAGGCTAAGATAAAGCTGCCTTCTTTCTATAGAGGTCTGCCCCAGTGTACTATGGCATTACATATTGATGAATTCATCAGAAGTTGAAAATACCTATCATAAACCAAAAATGTGTTTAATACACTTAACTTACTAAGCATCATAGCTTAGCCTTGCCTAAAAATATGCTAAAAACATTTACATTAGCTTACAGTTGGGCAAAATCATCTAACCCAAAACCTGTTTTATAATAGAGTATGGAACATCTCATGTAATTTATTGAATACCATACTGAAAGTGAAAAGCAGCAAGTTGTATGGGTCCAGGATGGTTGTGAATGTATTGGTTGTTTACTCTTGTGATTGTGTGGCTGCCTGGGAGCTGCCCAGGTTTCAGATCAGGCTAATGCTTGCCTGGGAGAAGATCAAAATTCAAAGTTTAAAATGTGTTTTTCTGTTGAATGGGAATCACTTTCACACCATCAACAGTTGAAAAATCCAAAGTTGGGGACTGTCTATACCTTTTTGTTTTGTGTACGAATTTTTTTAAGGCTTTAAACCATGACTGGAATGCCCGCATCAAAGAAAATGCTTAATCTAATTTGTTTTAATATTATCTAATATATATACTTAATTTAATTGAATGTTTTCAGTTTTCATCAAAGGAGTCCTTAATTGGTCCACTGTATCCACCAATTTTGAGAATTAATATTTGTTGTTGTGGTTTAGTTTTGAACATTATGTAGTTACTACATTTGTTGTTGTGCTTTTTTTTTTCATAAGTCACCAGATATATGGAGCTCTTTTTTAATTAATAAACTTTAATTTTTTAGAGAAATTTTAGATTTACAACAAAACTGAATGAACGGTACAGGGACTTCTGTGTAACACCTGGCCCCACAAACATGCAGAGGCTCCCCCACTGTTGACATTGTACATAAGAGTGGTACATTTATTACGATATTGAGCCTACATTGACAGCATCATTGTCACTCAGAGTCCATAGTTTACATTAGGGTTTGCTCTTGTATACATTTTATGGGTTTTGAAGATATGCATCCATCATTTTAGTAACACACAGTATAGTTTCACTGTCTTTAAAAATCCACTGTGCTCTTGCTATTCACTCCTCTCTCCTGTTGCTGCTGCTGCTGCTGCTGCTAAGTCACTTCAGTCGTGTCCGACTCTATGTGACCCAATAGACGGCAGCCCACCAGGCTCCCCCGTCCCTGGGATTCTCCAGGCAAGAATACTGGAGTGGGTTGCCATTTCCTTCTCCAATGCATGAAAGAGAAAAGTGAAAGTGAAGTCGCTCAGTCTGTCCGACTGTTAGCAACCCCATGGACTGCAGCCCACCAGGCTACTCCGTCCATTGGATTTTCCAGGCAAGAGTACTGGGGTGGGGTGCCATTGGCTTTCCCCGCCTCTCTTCCTACCTATTATTAATTAGTGATCTTTTTATTGTCCACATAGTTTTGCTTCTCCTAAATGTCATATACTTCGAGTCGTACAGAATGAATACCTTTTGGACTGGCTGAGTAATATGCATTTCAGTTTTCACCATGTCTTTTTAGGGCTTTGTAGCTCATTGTCTGGATGTACCACAGTTTATCTATTCAACCAGTGAAGGACTTCTTGGTTCTTCCAAGTTTTAACAATTATGAATAAAGCTTCTATAAATATCCATGTGCAGTTCTTTCTCCCCACCCCNCTGGCTGAGTAATATGCATTTCAGTTTTCACCATGTCTTTTTAGGGCTTTGTAGCTCATTGTCTGGATGTACCACAGTTTATCTATTCAACCAGTGAAGGACTTCTTGGTTCTTCCAAGTTTTAACAATTATGAATAAAGCTTCTATAAATATCCATGTGCAGTTCTTTCTCCCCACCCCATCCCCCCCCCCGGGCTTCCCAGGTGGTGCTAGTGGTAAAGAACTCACCTACCAATGCAGGAGACATAAGAGATATGGGTTCGATCTCTAGGTCGGGAAGATCCCCTGGAAGAGGGCATGGCAACCCACTCCATTATGCTTGTCTGAAGAATCCCCATGGACAGAAGAGCCTGGAGGGCTACAGTCCATAGGGCTGTGAAGAGTCAGACATGACAGAAATAACTTAGCACACCCTCACACACACATGATAAAGGTATGCTTGGTTTTGCGAGAAACTGCCAAAACATTTTCTAAATTGGCTGTACCATTTTGCATCCCTACCAGCGATGAATGAAAGTTTCCTATTGCTCTACATCCTTACCAATGTTTGATATATCATTGTTCCATATCTTGACTGTTCTAATAGATTTGGCCATTCTTATAAGATTTTTGTTATTTTCATTTGTGTTTCCCCAGTGACTTAATATTGTTGAACTTATTATTATATGACTATTTGTCATAGGAATATCTACTTTGGTAAGATGTCTACTAAAGTCTTTAACCCATTTTTAATTGGATTGTTCATTATATTTATGTTGAGTTTTGAGTTCTTCAGATATTTTGGATAAAGTTTTTACCAGGTCTGTCCATTGAAAATATTTCTCCCAATCTGTGGCTAGTCTTCTCATTCTCTTGATGTGGAATTTTGTCATATTTTTTTTTTCCTAATTTCATTTATTATGACCAATAAAGTAGAAAGAGGAAAGTGTAGTCACTTAGTCTTGTTCAGTTCTTTGTGAACCCCTGGACTTGTAGCCTACCAGGCTCCTCTGTCCATGGGATTTTCCAGGCAAGAATATTGGAGTGGGTTTCCATGCCCTCCTCCAGGGGATCTTCCTGATCCATGATTGAACATGGGTCTCTTGCATTGCAGGCAGATTCTTGACTGTTGAGCCACCAGGGAAGCCAAAGATCAGAATAGAGGATATATGGCCCTTTTAAAATTAATTGCTCCCTTTTTTCCTAGTTTTATCCATGGTCAAATTTTGTGAATGTTTCTTGAGACCTGAAAAATATTTATTGCCTTGAATATAACATATAATGTTCAATATAATGTACTATTTAATAGTATAGGCTTTGAAATTCAGAATAACTGATTTGAAACTCTATTTTGCCACTTCTTTCTGAGCAATCTTGAGCAAATTAAACATTCTGTGCTTAGTTTTCCCAAATAAAATATGGAGGATAGTAAGACATATTCTATAGATTCAGACTGAATAAATAATTTGTGTTAAGTATGTACACAGTAACTGGTGATGTGTTAAGTACTGTCAGGATTATTATTTGTTTGGAATCACTGTGGAATTTATTGCATTTCTATGTATTTTTTTTCTGCCTGAGCTATCAGTTTCAGACAAGAATATATTAATTGCTATTAATATTTCATAATTTAGTTGCCTTATTTATATGCATATAATCTGAAGTTATACTACTAGGTATGCTGAAAGTGCTGTATTGATTCATTTTTCTTTTAACAATATGTAATATGTCACTTTGCTTCTTAAGACATTTTGTTAGACTTTTTAACTTGTTTTTCATGGAATACCAAAAAAAAAAAAACCCAAAATATTATTTGATATTAAAATTTACATCAGATTTCTTTTGTACCATGGTCTTATTCCCTTAGCTTTAGATTTCGGTCTCCTTCTGATTTGTCTCTCATATTCATGATATAGTGCTCATTCTTACTTTTTACTTGTTTGAGAATCTCTGATTACATTTGGTTTAGCCATTTACATATATTAAGATTTGTTTCTTTCATTTTCTTCCTTTTTATTTCTTTCAAAATATTTCTAAGAAATATTTTATTTCTTAACTTCTTTTGGATTTTTCACACTGCAGCTAATTTGAAGAACTTCTTAATCCTTTTATTTTAAAGATTACCTCTATTAAAACTGATATTTATTTTTATCTTTTTATTTCTTACACTTATCAATGTGTGTAATTTCTGCTGAATAAAATTTCTAGTATTAAGTACTCTCCCATTTTGTATCCATACTTCTGCTTCTGCCGTTGTGTTGATTTTTGTTTAGAATTTTATACTTCTATAATCTTTTCTAAGACAAAAGCAACTAAATTATATTTACTAACTAAATTATACTTTAATATCTAATTTATATATCTATATTTTAAATTTTCACCTTATAAACAAACGCTACTTTTGCTAGATATAAAATTTTTGGCTTGAATTTCCTTCCTTATATAATTACCATTTATCTTGCAGAAAATATTGCTGTTAGGGAAACTGCTATTAATTTATAACTTATTCTTTTATAGGTAATCTACTTCTGCTTTCTGGGAAGTTTCCCAATTACTTTTATCTGCTGTTATAGCATGTATAAGATATATATGTGTATGTATACACACACACACACACACACACACATACACACACATACATACATATATATATATATATATATNTCAAAGGCCTTCTCTGCATCTATTGAGATAATCATATGGCATTTATTTTTCAATTTGTTAATGTGGTGAATTACATTGATTGATTTGCGAATATTGAAGAATCCTTGCATCCCTGGGATAAAGCCTACTTGGTCATGGTGTATGATCTTTTTAATGTGTTGTTGGATTCTGATTGCTAGAATTTTGTTGAGGATTTTTGCATCTATGTTCATCAGTGATATTGGCCTGTAGTTTTCTTTTTTTGTGACATCTTTGTCAGGTTTTGGTATTAGGGTGATGGTGGCCTCATAGAATGAGTTTGGAAGTTGACCTTCCTCTGCAATTTTCTGGAAGAGTTTGAGTAGGATAGGTGTTAGCTCTTCTCGAAATTTTTGGTAGAATTCAGCTGTGAAGCCGTCTGGCCCTGGGCTTTTGTTTGCTGGAAGATTTCTGATTACAGTTTCAATTTCCGTGCTTGTGATGGGTCTGTTAAGATTTTCTATTTCTTCCTGGTTCAGTTTTGGAAAGTTGTATTTTTCTAAGAAAAGATAAATAAAATTGACAAACCATTAGCCAGACTCATCAAGAAACAAAGGGAGAAAAATCAAATTAATAAAATCAGAAATGAAAATGGAGAGATCACAACAGACAACACAGAAATACAAAGAATCATGAGACTACTATCAGCAATTATATGCCAATAAATTGGACAACGTGGAAGAAATGGACAAATTCACTGGCTTTTGATTGGAGTGTTTAGCCAATTTATATTTAATATAATGAATAAAAAGATAGGATTTGTATCTACCATTTTGATATCTTTATCTGTACGTCATATGCCTTTTTTATTCTTCTATTAATCCATTTGTTGTTTTTCAGTTGCTCAGTCACGTCCAACTCTTTGTGACCCCATGAACTGTGCCATGCCAAGCATCCCTGTCCTTCACTATCTCCCAGATTTTGCTCAGGCTCATGTCCATTGAGTCAATGATGTCATCAAACCATCTCATCTTCTGTTGCCCTCTTTTCTCTTCCTGCCCTCAGTCTTTCCCAGCATCAGGGTCTCTTTTCCAACGAGTTGGCACTTCCCATCAGGTGGTTAAAGTATTGGAGCTTCAGCACCAGTCCTCCCAATGAATAATCAGGGTTGATTTCCTTTAGGATTGGCTGGTTTGATCTCCTTGCTGTCTAAGGGACTCTCAAGAATCTTCTCCAGCACTACAGTTCAAAGGTATCAGTTCTTCAGCACTTAGCCTTCTTTATGGTCCAACTCACATCTGTAATGACTACTGGAAAAACCACAGCTTTGACTAGACAGACCTTTGTTGGCAAAGTGATGTCTCTTCTTTTTAAGAGTCTGTCTAGGTTCGTCATAGCTTTTTTTTCCAAGGAACAAGCGTCTTTTACTTTCATGACTCCAGTCACCATCTGCAGTGATTTTGGAGCTCAAGGAAATAAAGTCTGTCACTGTTTCCATTGTTTCCCCATCTATTTACCATGAAGTGATGGATCAGATACCATGATCTTAGTTTTTGAATGTTGAATTTTAAGCCAGATTTTTTACCCTTCTATTTCACCTTCATCAAGAGGCTCTTTAGTTTCTCTTCAATTTCTGCCATGAGGGTGGTGTCATCTGTATATCTGAAATTATTGATGATTCTCCTGGAAATCTTGATTCCAGCTTGAGCTTTATTCAGCCCGGCATTTTGCATGATGCACTCTGCATAAAAGTTAAATAAGCAGGGTGATAATATACAGCCTTGACACACTCCTTACCCAATTTTGAGCCAGCCAGTTTTTCCATGACTAGTTCTAACTATTGTTTCTTGACCTGCATACAGATTTCTCAACTGGCAGGTAAGGTGGTCTGGTATTCCCTTCTCTTTAAGAATTTTCCATAGTTTGTTGTGATCCACTCAGTCAAAGGCTTTAGTGTAATCAATGAAGCAGAAGCACATGTTTTTCTGGAATTCTTTTGCTTTTTCTATGATCCAGTGGATGTTGGCAATTTGATCTCTGTTTCCTCTGTCTTTTCTAAACCCAGCTTTTACATCTGGAAGTTCTTGGCTTATGTACTGTTGAAGCCTAGCTTGAAAGGTTTTGAGTATTTTGCTAGCATATGAGATAAGTGCAATTGTGTGGTATTTTGAATATTCTCTGGCATTGCCCTTCTTTGGGATTGGAATGAAAACTGACCTTTTCCAGTCCTGTGACCACTGCATTTTCCAGATTTGTGGCATAGAGAGTGCAGCACTTTCACAGCATTATCTCTAAGGATTTGAGATAGCTCAGCTGGAATTCCATCACCTTCACTAGCTTTGTTTGTAGTGATGTTTCCTAAGGCCCACTTGACTTCACACTCCAGGATATCTGGCTCTAGATGAGTGATCACACCATCATGGTTATCCAGGTCTTTAAGACCCTTTTCATAAAATTCTTCTGTGTATTCTTGCCACATCTTAATATCTTCAACTTCTGTTAGGCCCATACCATTTTTGTCCTTTATTGTGCCCTTCTTTTCATGAAATGCTCAGGAATTTCTGGTTTTCTTGGTATCTCTAATTTTCTTGAAGAAGCTATAGTCTTTCCCATTCTATTGTTTTCCCCTATTTAGTTGCACTGTCCACTTAAGAAGGCTTTCTTAGCTCTCCTTTCTATTCTATGGAATTCTGCATTCGTATAGGTATATCTTCCCTTTTGGCTTTTTTTCTCAGTTATTTACAAGGTCTCCTCAGACAACCATTTTGCTTTTTTGCCTTTCTTTTTCTTGGGGATAGTTTGATCACCAACTCCTATACAGTGTTACACACCTCCATCTATGGTTCTTTAGGCACTCTATCAGATCTAATCCCTTGAATCTATTTGTCGCTTCCACTGTATAACCATAAAGGATTTGAATTAGGTCGTACATGAGTGGCCTAGTGGTTTCCCCTACTTCCTTCAATTTTAGTCTGAATTTTGCAATATGGAGTTCATGATCCGAGCCACAGTCAGCTCCCAGTCTTGTTTTTGCTGACTGTATAGAGCTTCTCTGTCTTTGGCTGCAAAGAATATAAACAGTCTGATTTCAATATTGACCATCTGATTACATCCACGTGTAGAGTTGTCTCTTGTGTTGTTGGAAGAGAAGGTATTTGCTGTGACCAGTGCATTCTTTTGGCAAAACTCTGTTAGCCTTTGCCCTGCTTCATTTTGTAGTCCAATGTCAAACTTGCCTTTTACTCCTGGTATTTCTTGACTTCCTACTTTTGTGTTCCAGCCCCCTATGATAAAAGGACAGTTTTTGTTTGTTTTTGGTGTTAGTTCTTAAAGGTCTTGTAGGTCTTAATAGGACTGTTCAGCTTCTTCAGTGTTAGTTGTTGCCTTCTTTGTGATAGATATTTATCTAGTATGTTATTCCCCCACCCCCGCTTTCTTTTTACTATATTCTTATGGATGCCCTAGTGATTACAATTAACATCTTCACTTAAAATGATCTTGTTTGGGTAATCCCAACTTTATTTTAGGAGTACACAGAACATACATCTCTGTCTCCTATGCCTAAGTGCTGTTACCATCATAAACATTACATCTTTATAAGTCACACTCCATCAATATAGTTTTATAATTGCTTTTTGCATTTACTTTTATATTTGATAGTGATATTAAAGCAAAAAAACATTTTTAGTATGCCTGTGATTTCCCTATGTGCTTATCTTTCCTGGTAATTTTTATTTCTTCACATGGGTTCAATTATTGTTTTGTATCTGTTCATCTCCTCACGTAGAACTCTTTTTAGTATTTCTTGCAAAACAGGTCTACTAGCAAAAAAAACCTTATAGTTTTCTCTCTTTTTCTTAATATCAAGTTTCTTAATTAGTACTTTAACTTCACTGCACTTTTATCTGTAGGAATGCTATATTACTATTTTATGAAGTTCTGACAACTGTGAAATATCAATTGGAAAATACACCTCTAGGTCAGTTCCAAATGTGAAATATTCTACAGGTTAGAATAATAAAAATCATCTACTTAAAGTCAGTAACCATATCGAATACAAGTAGCACTGGAAACATTCTTATATTTTATAAAATGTCTTTACATTCTCTTTCTGAACATCCTGGAGAGGAAATAGGACATGTGTCAGTGGTTTGTTGTTCATTGCTAAGTCATTTCCAACTCTTGCGACCCCATGGACTATAGCCCGCCTAGATAATTATTAAAAGTATTGAAAGTTATATAACTTTTCCTGTCATCCAGTAGGTAATCTATTAATCTGAATTTCAAGCTCAGATGACTCTTAAATTGTGAGATGTATCCACTACATTGAAGGATATAATTTTAGAAATTCTAAGTATGTCTGAGAGGTGTCTTCATTTTGTGACATTGTTAATGACAGTCATTATGAGATCTCTCTTCTTTTTTGGAGGAGTATTTTCAGTTACTGTGTTCATCTTGATATTATAAATCTTTTAATTCTAACTAAAAATAATGAGGACATTTCAGTTATTTAAGAGAAAAAAGGACAGCAGATTTAGTTACTTTGGAAGAATAAATATACAGTTCTGTTAAATGGATACAGTTACAAGGTGGTGTAGCTAACTTCAAGCATTTACTGAACACTGGTCAAATTCTTGGGGGTATTTTCCCCCAACTTTTAGTAAGTAAAAATCTGGTTGTTTTCTCAATTTGATATTAATTGATGGTAATTTGGTGGCAGTAACCGAGTAATTGTGCCTAATGGAGGAAGATAACAAGAGAGCATGAGGGAAAGGAACCATGCGATAGACATGCTTAGAGCTTGTGAATGAACAGATCCCAGGAGAAAACAAGTAGTTTTCCTATAGTTACCCAAGAGAAATCACATCCCAGGAAACAATTATCCCACTTGAATTCTATCACTTACTAAAAGATATGAATATTTAATGCAGGTTCTTAAAGTGTGTTGTTATCTTCTTATAAGGGATGAGAAAGAGCTGTTTTATCATCACACACAAATGGTAAAAGGGTCTCCAGATCTCTTACCTTGCTCATCAGGGAGTGTGAAAATTTTCTTGAGAGAACACATGAATTGTTTTTATTGGGAAATAACTGTAACTCTGAATGTAAAATCTAGCCTTTTAACCTGGTGCTATCTTTATTTCCCTTGAAAGCTTATTTTTTCTTATGAGAATAAAATTTTATTTTTTAACTGAAGTATAGTTGACTTACAATTTGTGTCAATTACTTCTGTACAGCAAAATGATTCAATTACACCTCTCTATATCTATATGTATATGGACATTCCTTTTTATATTCTTTTCCATTATGGTTTATCATAGGATCTGTGAATGCTAAGTCACTTCTGTCGTGTCCAACTCTTTGAGACCCTAGGGACTATAGCCCACCAGGCTCCTCTGTCCATGGGATTCTCTAGGCAAGAATACTGGAGTGGGTTGCCATGCCCTCCTCCAAGGGATCTTCCCAAACCAGGAACTGAAACCTCATCTCTTATGTCTCCTGCATTGGTAGGCAGGTTCTTTACCACTAGCACCACCTGGGAAGCCCTTATTGTAGGATATTGAATATAATTATCTGTGTTATATTGTAGCACTTTGTCATTTATCCATTCTATTCATAAAAGCTTACATGTGCTAACCCCAGCTTCCCACGGCCTTCCTCCCCCAAACCCCTACCCCTTGGCAACCACCAGTCTATTTGCTATGTCCATGATTCTCTTCCTGTGTCACAGATATGTTTATTTGTTTCATTTTTTTAGATGACACATATAAGTGGGAGCAAATGATACATGTCTTTGTCTTACTCTAGTGATAATCTCTAGTTGCATCCATGTTGCTGCAAATGGCATTATTTTGTTCTTTTTATGGTTGAACAGTGTTCCATTGTATATGTGTACCACATCTGCTTTATCCATTCATCTGTTGATGTACATTTAGGTTGCTTCCATGTCCTGGCTATTGTGAATAGTGCTGCTGTAAGCATAGATCTGCATGTATCTTTTTAAATTATGGTTTTGCCTGGATATATATTAGGAGTGGATTTTCTAGATAATATGTTTTTGTTTTTGTTTTAGTTTTCTGGGGAGGATCCACAGTTTTCTACAGTATCTGCACCAGTTTATATTCTCACCAATAGCATAGGATTCCCTTTTCTCCACATATGCTCCAGCATTTGTTATTTGTAGACTTATTAGTGATGCCCATTCTGACTGGTGTGAAATGGAACCTTATTGATCTAGATAATATGTTTTTGTTTTTGTTTTAGTTTTCTGGGGAGGATCCACAGTTTTCTACAGTATCTGCACCAGTTTATATTCTCACCAATAGCATAGGATTCCCTTTTCTCCACATATGCTCCAGCATTTGTTATTTGTAGGCTTATTAGTGATGCCCATTCTGACTGGTGTGAAATGGAACCTTATTGTAGTTCTCATTTGCATTTCTCTGTTAAATAGTGATGTTGACCATCTTTTCATTATGTCTGTTGGTATCTATGGTTCTTTGGGAAAATGTCTGGTTTTCTGCCCCACGCCCTTTCTGTAGGTTTTAATAGGTTGCTTCTTTTTTGAGTTGTATGAGCTGTTTGTGTATTTTGGAAGTTAAGTCCTTATCGGTCTCATAATCTGCAAATATTTTTCCCATTCCACAGGCTGATTTTTTCATTTTGTTTTGGTTTCTTTTGCTGTGTAACGTAGTGCTTTCTTGTTAGTATATAAGCAGTCTTAACTTATGGACTTTGATACTCATCACCCTTTATTGACATCACATACTCTCTGAATGGGGAATATCCTATTCTCTCTCCAACAAAAGGAAAAACCAACCCCCAAAGAAAGTCATTAGGACAACAGTGAGAGTAGCCAACACCCATCCTAATCTTTTCAAAGGAAGGAATGTACATAACATAGTTAAACCCCGTAAGAAAGAGCACAGTTCAAGGAAACTGGAATAATTCTGGGAGGACCAGTATTAATGTGTGAACTGATCTTTGATGGATGAAGATAAATGACATTTTAGATTGTTATACTTACTGAATGAAGTCTTCTAGGTCTTGATGTAAACAGTATTTAAGAATAATAAGTCAACGGTTGTACATATACCAAAGAGAACCTGCTCTAATATCAAGTAAAAAATATAGATTGGTGTTGGAATCTGAAGTGTCCTGAATGCTTTGCTTAAAAAAAACACCACTATGGAGAACAGTGTGGAGATTCCTTAAGAAATTGCAAATAGAACTGCCTTATGACCCAGCAATCCCACTGCTGGGCATATACACCGAGGAAACCAGAATAGAAAGAGACACATGTACCCCAATGTTCATTGCAGCACTGTTTATAATAGCCAGGACATGGAAACAACCTAGATGTCCATCAGCGGATGAATGGATAAGAAAGCTGTGGTATATATACACAATGGAGTATTACTCAGCCATTAAAAAGAATACATTTGAATCAGTTCTAATAAGATGGATGAAACTGGAACCAATTATACAGAGTGAAGTAAGCCAGAAAGAAAAACACCAATACAGTATACTAACACATATATATGGAATTTAGAAAGATGGTAATGAGGACCCTGTATGCAAGACAGCAAAAGAGATACAGATGTGTAGAGCGGACTTATGGACTCTGAGGGAGAAGGAGAGGGAGAGGGAGAGGGAGGGATGATTTGGGAGAATAGCATTGAAATATGTATACTATCATGTAAGAAATGAATTGCCAGTCTATGTTCAATGCAGGATGCAGGATGCTTGGGGCTGGTGTATGGGGATGATCTGGAGGGAAGATGTGGGGTGGGAGGTGGGAGGGGGGTTCATGTTTGGGAGTTCATGTAAAAAAATAAATAAATACAAAAAAAAATAAAAAACATGAAAAAAAAAATCAACACTAGAAGCCTCTAAAGGTGTCTGAACATCATTAATATGATGAGATCCATATATGGTTAAAACAGTCCTGGTACCAGTGCAGAATATACTATTTAAATGAAAGAGACCAGTAGAGGTCACTGTGACAGTCAAATAAGATATTAAAGTATCTTGAGCAATGATATGGATTAGAAAGAGAAATGAGAAAATAATAGGAATATTTTGCAAATAAAATCAAAATGATGTAGTTTTGGATTATGAAGAAACATAGATATATGTAACATTAACATTGTTTTCTGTATTTAATAAATGGGTCATACTTTCTCCTGAGATGGAACATTCAAGAGATGAAATATGTTTTGGGTGACATAATTAATAGAACCAACTTATTGTACAAGAGCAACTGTTATATTTTCTTACAATGCATTTTTCTACAATGGTTGTCTCCTTGATGTGTAAATTATCAATCAGTTCTAACTTAGAAAGTGCTGGAGTACAATGTGTCAAGTACAGTTTTGATATTCCTTTTAAAAATAGATCATCTCTATGGTAATGTTTTTTCCTAAGCTGATGAAGTAAAAAAATCAGTTTCACTTCGTTAAGTTGTTGAAAAGAAAAGACTCTTCTTTTTAACTTGTTGTTGTGTTAGTTGCCCAGTCATGTCCAACTTTTTGCAACCCCATGGGCTGTGGCTGCCAGGCTCCTCTATCCATAGAATTCTCCAGGCAAGAACACTGAAGTGAAGAGCTATTCCCTTCTCCAGGGAATCTTCCCAACACAGGGACAGAGCTCATGTCTCCCACACTGCAGGCAGATTCTTCGCTGTCTAAGCCACCAGGAAAGCCCTTTTCACTTGTTACAGGTCTGCAATTTTATTGTGTTAGCCCAAGCTGTCCTCAGTAAACACTGTGGTTGAAAACATACATTGACATTGCTAGTTTACCTAATATATCTCCCTTTGAAAATGAGATTTGCTAACTGTTTACCTTTTCAAATAATGCACTTCTTATTGTGTGTTAAAAGCTTAATATCTGTGTGTAGGTAACTTTATATGCATATAGATATGCTTGTAGTAATTACTAATCTTCTACTTGAACACTACCCAAATTCAGCACTTTGGATTCACTCATAGCAGTATAAAATGGATGTTATATGTGTGAAATAGTGTATGGAAGACTGGATATATATCCTTCCATTCATTTTGGATCCTTTGTTCGTTGTATTAAAAAAAAAAAAAAAGCCCCTGAATACAGAATGCTCTCCCCTGTCAGTTCTAGTCAGTAACCTTTGATTTAGTAAAACTTATCGCCAGGGCAGTCCTTCAGAAACTTGTGAAGGATAAAAGGTTTATCTTTAGAAACCTCTTGATCTGACTTTTGGTGTGCCATCCTCTTTAAAATCTCAGTGTTTGCCCATTGTCCTTCATAAGTGACACCCATTTAATAGATCTTATTCTTAGCACCACTCCCTATAAAATAAACATTTGTTCTTTATTTCCCACTTCCTCAGGACCATATGCTAAGGACCAGATTAAGTTTGTTCTCTCAGTGACAGATGACATGAATTTTACATCTCTATAGCCATTAAAGTAATTGGCACATATCAGACACAATATATTTTATGTTGAATGAAAAGTGAAATAATAAATGTTAGTTGTAAAAGGTCAGTTATGTCTTCCTCAACATCTCCTTCTGTGTAAGATATTTTTCTTCAGTGATGTCTGCTCTCCTCTGGGTTGGGAAAGTGCCTGTAAGAAATAATACAATGTAAATAAGCACAGTGTTCATAGTTACCCAGAGTGGAGAAAATAACTGAGTATAAAACACACACATCTGCAGGACTTCTGAGACCTACAGAGGAAAAACCACATAAGAACTGGAATCTTTGATTAATAGATCCAAGTAGGAGAGCAGTTCAAAATGAGGAAAAAACTTAAATCTAAAATGAAAATATTGCTACTAATTAAAATAGGACCAATTTTGTTTCTCAAAGCTTCACTATTATCACTATTTTTATCAGTCAAAATACTATCTTGACTGATTTACTCTCTTGCGGTACGTCCTGCTTAACTATGTTGACATACATCCAGATTAAAACATACAGATTAAGTGAATGAAGGAAAAATCTGTATGGGCCATTTCAAAAGCAGTGAAATTACAGTAGATCTTGAGAATTCAAGAAAGGGTATTTGTTCATGTCATTAAAAAATAAATAAAAAGCATTTTGATGTGTTTTGCTACATGCCGTAGTCTTCGGGTACTATTGGTTCCAGTAAGACCCATGTAGGAAAAGAAAGAATTCCGAATTAAATGTTGATCCCTATAATTAGTTGCAGTTTTAACTGTATTTTGATGGTTTGAACTCAACAGAAACATTTCAATTCTTTTGCTTTTATATGTTTAAATTATTCGTTACTCATCAAGTTTTATTTTACTATCTTCACCTTATTTGTTGTAACACTTTGGGAATCATGTAGAAACTGTAAGAAAATATAGACACTCTTCACTCTTCAACATAGAGAAATCAAATTACTTTTTGTTTTTACTTCTAGCTGAGAATGTCCTTGCTGGTAAGTTACTTAGTATCTCGTTAGATTGAGTAGTTGTCAGTGATCCAAGCTATTTGCTTCTGTCTAGTTGGAAAGTATTTCTTTGATTTGTTTTGACCAGCTCAGTTCAGTTCGGTCGCTCAGTCGTGTCCGACTCTGTGACCCCATGAATCGCAGCACGCCAGGCCTCCCTGTCCATCACCAACTGCCGGAGTTCACTCAGGCTCACGCCCATCAAGTCAGTGATGCCATCCAGCCATCTCATCCTCTGTCGTCCTCTTCTCCTCCTGCCCCCAGCTAAGGAAAGTTAATAGACTTTTTGTCTTCAGACATTCTTCTCCTTAATCTTCTCTCTGATAAATGTTCTGATCATTAGTATTAACAGAACAGGTTGTAGATATTTACTAGAACTCACATGAGAGGGTCAGCCCAGGGAGTTTATTTATTTTCTGAATTCATATTACATTTCTTCCCTGAGGCAATTTCATATCCCAAGAGTATTTCTTCTCATTATTAACTATTTCAGTATCTGCTGAATACTACAGATTAGTCAGAAATGAAAAGCATTTGAAGAAGCAAATGCTTTAAAAAAAAACCTGTGGAGATACAATTTTTTAATATTATTTTTAACTCAAATAAATTTATGAATCAAATCATCTCACCTTCAAATTATCTCACCTTTTTAACATTTTATAATGAAGAAAGAAAATAATCAACAAAAATGTTACAAAGGGGGCATGTTCCTTTACTAAAAGCATATATTCAATAATGTGCAAACAATAATGTTGTCAGCCATGGCTACCAGACAGTTAATAATTTTAAATTTATAATATTTAGGATATATATAAATAATATATACATTTTGATTCATTTTTAAATGTTACTAGAAAATGAAATAGCTTTTAGTTTTAGCCTAATAATTTAGGCATAACTTAAGATTTTATTTAATTTATTAAAAGTCAGTCACAATCTCTTATATTATTAGAAGAAATATATCAGTAGCAATGAATAAACAAACCAGTTGTCAGCCTTGCAGTCTTGCTCCTCTGATGATAGCTTCTAGGTTTCTGTCATGTATGCTCAATTTTTCCATACTTTTCACAATTCTGTTATAATAACAGTTTATTGGGCTTTATGTTAACAAATTCATAAATTGTCCATTTATTCATATTTTGAAATAGTTCCTGATTTTGATAGTTCCTGATTTTCCACCACTGACATAAAATCTTACCATTTTGCTAAAACATAATGCTACAAATATCACTAATCAATGTATTAAAAATGTATAACTCAAAGTCAAAGCTATATCTATATTGACTAAATTCTCACTTTTTCTTCAATATAAATGAAAATAAGTATACCCACTCCACTATTCTGGCCTGGAGAATTCCATGGACTGTATAGTCCATGGGGTCGCAAAGAATCAGACTCAGCTGAGCAACTTTCACTTTCGAAACAAATTAAGAATGTGTAAAAAGTATGTTACTAACTTTCTAGACATGCTAATTGTTACTGACCCACTATAATCTTTTTTTTCTTTTCTAAATTATTGACTTGTACAACTGTGTACTTAATGCAGGGAAAAAATATATACAGTATTTTGTAAAGAACTTTTAAAAAATCCTTTATATATTCAATATAAAACTTAAAAATATTTATCAAAGATGTACCAGGTACTTTTAAAGGTCATGCAAATATTAAAAGATGACCACAGTAATTCCCACTTAATGTAAACAAAGAATAATTAGGCTAAGATACTGATAAAGTTAATTCCATTATGGTTAGAGGTATAGCAAATTCAAAAAAATTTTGCTGGATCCTAAAATGTTGAGAACATATTAGTTGTCTACAAAGTTTAAAGTTAATAATTGGAGAATTTATCTATTCAAAAGATCTGATAGTAAGCATCATATGAAATATATATAAAATATGTTATAAAAATACAGTAGTTGGAGTTTTTCCTAGCTACCTGGAAGTGGCCTTTCTTGTAGTTTCCTATGTAGTAAGTTTTTCATTTATTTTTGGATTTCAAAGGGTTAAGGAAAAGAGACAAAGGAAAAGAAAAAGCCTAAATATAATAGCAAAACTTAAAGGGAAAAGTATTTAAACTTACTTACAGATGTAAATGATTCCTTCATGTCAAAATCATCTAATAAACAAGTGTTTTCATGGAATTGATAAATATAGCACAGAAAGTTAAAAACACCAGTGGCATGAAGGGTGTTATAAAGCACAACACAATTCATTGCAAGTGAATGACACAGAGAGAGGTAAGAGTTTAGAAGATTTAGCTGTGATGTTTAATCCAGACTCCAAAGAGGAGTAATATTGCGATTCCCCCCGTTTCCCAACTAAAGTGACTAGAACACTAGAATGTATACTTTGTTTTTAAATTTCTTTAAAATATTAAACATTCTTTTTACCATTATTTTTTCCTTGTAATTACCGTCTTCTTTCCATCACTTCTCTTACCCTAGCATGCATCTCATGATGTGAAAGATTTTGCTATAGTAAACAATTAAGAAATTATTTCTAAAATTTCTTAAATCAGTGACATGTAATGGTCAATCATAGCTTCTTCTCCTGATGAGATAACTAATCTTGTTAAACAGAGGAGAAAATCAAAAGTCAAGAAAAGTAAAAAATTTTCAATTGTTATAAAATTTAATGAAAAGCTCAAAGAATTAGCTGAAGATATCACTGGGCTTCAAGTTGGAAAGAAATTTTGGACTTTTACCTGCAATGATAAACTGTAAAATGAAAGCTTTTCAATTATTGTTTTCTGACTGTCCTTAACAGTAGGATGTTAAGTGTGTTTCTAACTAGAAGCAGAAGGTTTAAAGAAGGTTCCATTTAAAGGAATAATTCAGTGATTCTTTAATGACTTAAAATCATTCATAAATATGGTCTGAGTAGTTATTACATAAACAACAAATTTCATTGATTATCTCATCTGCACTATCATTAGGTACATAAACTATCATTACTACACATACTTAAAAGGCTTCCCTGGTGACTCAGACAGTAAAGAATCTGCCTGAAATGCAGAAGACCCAAGTTTGATCCCTGGGTGAGGAAGATCCCCTGGAGAAGAGAATGGCAACTCTTTCCTGTATTAAGCTAACTGACATAGTTTTTGGACTGGGAATAAGCAAGTAGAATTTTAAAAAGAAAAAAAAACTTGCAAAACAAAAATCTGTATAATCAGTGGACATATTTATGGTTAGCATATTTTTCCATTAGTTAATAATTCTAAGAGGAATAATATATCTCCATTGTGAAAGTATCTTACAGATTATCATTGACAAAATATCTAAGATTTGGTGACTGTTAAAAAGGAATGTGCATAAAAATTCACTTTTTGAACCACCACGTTGAAATTCAGATCTGATCATTACCTAATTACTTCATTTTCAAGTTAACATTTTCACCATTGATTTTCATTATTCATTAAAAAAATATTATCATCTACCTATTATATGCTGTGTATTAGGTACTGGACACAAATACTAAAACCTTTAAATATATTCGGGTAAATGAAGGGATAATAAGTTATTATTTATATAATTTAATCAATATATATTTGAAACCTGAATAATTTCGCCTCAATTTTCTTTTTTAATAGGAATTACATTAGACCATTTATTACAGAATTGCTTCAACTTTTCACCTAATTTTAGTGACAAAGGTTTAAAATATGAATACTTTAATATGGATGAGTTAAGCAAATTCTTCCCAGTTTGACAGTAACTAGCATCTCAATCTGTGTAGTATAAAGTATGTTTTAATATAATGGTAGAATCTCAGATACTCTAGAAGGAGTTTTGGATTGTATTTTATCTAAACTTCAGAGCTATTTTGGAGTTTCTTCTATAATGTCTCCCATGGGGATGGGAATGGAGTGGGGCGGTTGATTTAGATAGGTGAAATATGGATGAAAGAAGGGCAAGAAAAGTGAATTAGACTAGTTTTAGAAGACAAATAGCTCTTCCTCTCAATTTAGCTGGAGGCTGGCTGTGATTATTGGTATAAACCAAGTTAAGTCAAATAATCAAATCTAAAAATTGCAGTGACTTTAGAAATAAATTGCTGGGCACTTGAATTGAAAGGTCCTTTTGTTTGATTTAATGCAGTTAATGTATAAGAAAGAAGATGAAGGAAACTTCACACACTTTTTGTAAGCCCATTGTTCCTACATTTCACCATTAGTGATTTTTAGGTGACTAAGAAAAGATGAGCTAATAAAAAATATTCATTCATATGATTTTCATTTATACCATGATTGTTTTTAAATTTCCATATGGCATTAGAATATTAGAAAGGTTTTCAATAACATATATAGCATATTCCTAAGCTTCTTACAAGGAAATATGCATAAACCAAGCTGGAAAAATAATTACACGGATATTATGTGAGTCTCATACACCTGGAAATACTATTTCATATAAAGAATAACTTTCTTGAGAACCTCCATTGACTATCTATTACCTTCAGAATTAAAACAAAATTTAGTGAGCTTATGTTTCATTCATGGCAACAATCTACATACAGTCAATTTCAGAACCTACTTAAATTTGAAATACATTTTCATTAGCCATTCCTTCACCTACTTCATACTTTTCCAAATACATGTACTTATGGTCCCATAAATCTGCTACCTGCCTTTCTGATTCCATTATTTTGCTTTCGTTGATTCCTCTAATTGAATTCCTTCTATTATCTTCTTTCCCTGTCTAAATTATAGTAGTTTCATAGATCTGTCTAAGTGTTACTTTCTTAGACTCTTCCTGATAGTCTTTGTGGCACAGACCTTCAAATTCAGTTTTTGTGGTTGTAAAGTCCTATTGTGACATTTAATAGCTTTATGTCCATGGACAATCTATGGAAAATTTCTGTGTTCTTTATTGAACTAATTGAAGATTACTGCTATCGGTAATATCACATGTGGTTCCTATGAGTATTAAATTGACTAGTACAATGAAAATATAAACATAGTACAGATGTTGCTGTTATTCTTGATGTCGTTACTAGTGAAAGTGAAGTTGCTCAATCACGTCCGCCTCTTTGCGACTCCATGGACTGCAGCCGACCAGGCTTGACAGTCCATGGGATTTTCCAGGCAAGAGTACTAGAGTGGGGTGCCACTTCCTTCTCCAGGGATCTTCCCGACCCAGAGATCGAACCCAGGTCTCCCGCGTTGTTGTTGTTACTAATGCTGTTACTAATGTCGTAATTATTAGGCTATTTGGAACATGCGCTTTCCTTATAATTGACATATATCAGTGTCATATCTCTCCAAAAGCTAAATAAAATACATGAAATATTTCTTTGACATCCTTTATTACCTTACTCATTGCAGAATAGTTCAACAAAAATTTGCTCAATCAACAATTGAAATTATTAATGAAAGACCAAACAAAGAAGTAAATGAACTGCCTTATATTCCCATCTGTCCATATGGAAATAATACTATTTTATTAAATCACTTTTTCTTAAGATATGACCCTATATAATTATTTCATTTTATATTTTTTTATTTCATTACAATAAAATTATTACAGGTGATTTTCTTTTATATAACATATAAATGTAAATTAAGTGGTTAGATATTTCTTAAAATATCATCCAAGTAGAGGAGTTTAACAGCATTAAGATAATGTTTAAATCTTCAAAATGCACAACTTTCAAGTTAAATTATGACTAAAACAATTTATCTAGAACAATAAAAATGTAGTTATTGTAAATCGAATAGTGATTTATTTATAATAAAGCAAGCTCTGAATATGGATTTAACCAAATTATGATAATAATAAAATAGCATACTTGGTCAAGCTTATACTAATTTAACAAAAATTAACCTTTAGGACTATGTTGAGATTTTTCCATAAGATATTAATACTGGTAAAACAGACAGGTATAGAAACAGATGTGCTAAAACAACTAGGATTGTGGTGGATGCTGGGAAAGAGGAGGTAAAGAGAATGGAATAAAATTTCACAAAAGGAGAAATAAAAACAAGAATACAAAATCTTCTGTCCACTGGGCAGCAGCCCATACTCTGCTCAATGTTGTTATTAGCAGTTGCATATCTTTGGGATTAGCTGGTTATAATCATTGTCCCCTGCTTTTGGAAACTATTTCTGTTCATTCCTACACAATCCAAGTTTTGATATCAATACATAAAAATTAATGACTATCTAAAAATATGTAAATATAAGAAATAGTGAAAAGATATGATAGTGTTTGGTCCATGGGGACTGAGTTTTCAAGGGGATAGTTGGGCAGGAGACAACCACCAGGTAGGTCAAACAAAATGTTTGTTTGATAATGTAAGATAAGGTAACAAAAAACCCAAATGAACTTTTTAGCCAACCTAATATTTCTCACCCTCATCTTTGTAATAAAGTTTGAATTTTAAATCATATATACGCATTGACTTGTTAAAACATGTTAAAAAGGCTATGCAGAAACAAAACATAGACTCCAGCAAGTCATGTAGGCTACTTATGATGTAAGCAGGATCACATTAAGTGAATGCAGGAGATAACCCATCTTTGGCACCCCTTGGTGTTTCCCTTTGTCTTTTCTTGTTCCTTCACAAACCAACTCTTTTACTCTTCCAGCTTTTATTCACAATCTCACATATTAACTCAGAGAAGGCGATGGCACACCACTCCAGTACTCTTGCCTGGAAAATCCCATGGATGGAGGAGCCTGGGGTCGCTGAGGGTTGGACACGACTGAGCAACTTCACTCTCACTTTTCACTTTCATGCATTGGAGAAGGCAATGGCAACCCACTCCAGTGTTCATGCCTGGAGAATCCCAGGGACGGCACAGCCTGATGGATTGCCATCTATGGGGTCGCACAGAATCAGACATGACTGAAGCGACTCAGCAGCAGCAGCACCACATATTAATGTAAAATGCATACGAATGTAAAATACATCTTCCTAGTACATATGGATTTACAGAGCATTAAAGGCATGAAAATTTAAAGGCATCAAATAGCCAGAGAGGGAGAATATTTTTGGTAGGAAGAATCAACAACTGTAATAACAAACACTTCTACAACAAACACAGAAATTTGTGTCTACTTAGGCATAAAACAAACTTTAATATTTGACTAAGCAAACATCTGGCAACTTTTAAAATTGGAGTATAGTTGACTAACAAAATTAGTTTCAGGTGTACAGCATAGTGATCCAGTATTTTTATACTTTATACTCTATGAAAAATTATTATAAGATAATGGCTATAATTTCCTGTGCTATGCAGTATATCCTTGTTGCTTCTCTATATGAAGTTTGTATCTCTTAATACTATACCCCTAATGAGATGAGACCCTTCTCCCTTCCCTGTCCCCACTGGTAACAACAAGCTTGT
This sequence comes from Oreotragus oreotragus, assembly GCA_006410675.1. Classification (NCBI taxonomy): domain Eukaryota; kingdom Metazoa; phylum Chordata; class Mammalia; order Artiodactyla; family Bovidae; genus Oreotragus; species Oreotragus oreotragus. The sequence goes on along the minus strand of SJYX01014182.1, from coordinate 410,610 downwards.
TTTCTATATCTATGAGTCTATTTTTATTATACCACACACACACACACACATATATTCATTTCTATTATTTTATAGATTTTACATATGAGTTGTACTGTGTTTGTCTTTCCCTGTGACTTATTTCACTAACTGTAATATTCCCTAGGTTGACATTGCTGCAAATGGCAGAATTTTATTTTTTATGGCTGAGTAATTTTCCTGTGTGTGTGTGTGTATTCTTCATTCATTCATCTGTTGATAATCATTTAGTTTGCCTCCATACCTTGCCTATTTTCAATAATGCTGCTATGAAGACTGTGGGTGCATGTGCCTTTTTGAATTAGTGTTTTCATTTTTTCTGGATATATATCCAGGACTGGAATTGCTGTGTGATATGGTAGTTCTGGTTTTAGTTTTTGAAGTATCTTCATATTATTTTCTACAGTGACTGCAATAATTTACATTCCTACCAACATTATACATGGGTTCCATTTTCTTCACATTCTCACCATTTGTTATTTATAGACTTTCTGATGACAGCCATTCTGACAGATGTGAGATGATCTCATTGTTATTTATATTTGCATTTCTCTATTAACTAGCAATGTTGAGCATCTTTTCATGTGCATATGAGACATCTTTATGGACTTCTTCCACTAGTGGTAATGAACCCACCTGCATTGGCAGGAGACATGAGACGAGGTTCGATCCCTGGGTCTGGAAGACCCCCTGGAGGAGGGCATGGCCACCCACTGCAGTATTCTTGTTTGGAGAATCCCATGGACAGAGGAGCCTGGTGGGCCACAGTCCATAGGCTAGCAAAGAATCCGACACACCTGAAGTGACTTAACAGGCATGCATGCCTCCTTTAGAAAAATTTGTAACATCTTCTTGTATTAATCCCTTTATCGTTATATAATTACCCTCTTTGTCTTTTGTTAAAGCCTTTGTTGTAAAGTCTGTTTTGTCTGAATTGTGCTGCTACCCTGCTTTCCTGTCATTTCTATTTGTACGAAATCTCTTTCTGTTCCTTCACTTTCAATCTTCATTTGTCTAGCTCTGAAGTGAGTCTCTTATAGGCAGCATATAGAAGGGTCTTATTTTTGTTATCCATTCAGCCAAACTATGGCTTTTAAGAAGAACATTTAGTCCACTGAAATTTAAAGTTATTGATAGGTATGTGCTTACTGACATTTTGTTACTTGTTTTCTGCTTTAAAAGTTTGTCTCTTTTCATTTTTTTTTTTTTTTTGCTGCTTCTCTTAAAGTTTAATGATTTTCTTTAGCAGTATGCTTGTGTTTCTTCCTTTTTTAGTTTTCGGTATCGTTTATTTGTTTTTAATTTGTGGCTCATATATATTGACCCATATCTACTTGTTTAAACTGATAGTCATTTAAGTTCTATCACATTCTAAAAGATCTACATTTTTTTCTCCTCTCCACTATATTTTGTGGTTTTTGATATCATGCTTTACATTTTCGTATTTAACCCCTTCACTGTTTATTGTAATTATAGTTGCTTTTACAGTTTTGTTTTTCTTAATCTTCATACTGGCTTCAGTGGTTGATCTTCAATCCCTAATATGTACTTGCCTTTCCCAGTGGGATTTTCCCTTTCCTATATATTCTTAGGGCTTCCCTGGTGGCTCAGAGGTTAAAGCATCCGCCTGCAATGCGGGAGACCTGGGTTTGATCCCTGGGTTGGGAAGATCCCTTGGAGAAGGAAAATGGCAACCCACTCCAGTACGCTTGCCTGGAGAATCTCATGGACAGAGGAGCTTGGTGGGCTACAGTCCACGGGGTCGCAAAGAGTCGGACACGTTACCTCTTTTCCATTTAGAGAAAACTCTCTAGCTCTTTAAACCCTTTTAGAGTAGCTTTAATACTGGTGAACTATTTTAGTTTTTGCTTCTCTGGGAAGTTCTTTCTCTCCTTAATTCCAAATGTTAATCTTGTTGGGTAGAATATACTAGGTTGCAGGTTTGTCCCTTTCAGCAATTTGCATATAATATACCAAGCCCTTCTGGCTTAAAGAGAAAATCAGCTGATAGCCTATGGTTATTTCCCTTGTGACTATTTGGTTTTCCTTCGCTGCCGTTAGAATTCTCTAACATTTGCTATTTTAATTATGCTGCATCTTGGCATGTGTCTGTTAGGGTCCATCTTGTTTGTGACCCTTTGTGTTTCGTGCACCTGAGTATCTGTTTTTTTCTTCAAATTTGAAAAGTTTTTAGCCATAATTTTCTCAAATACACTTCATTCCTTTTCTCTCTCTCTTTCCCTTCTGAGACCCCTATAATGTAAATGCTAATGTACAATTGCTATCTCCAAAACCTACTGGATCATTTTCATAATGTTTTTCATTTGTCTTTCTGAATGGATGATTTCTATTATTTTATTTTCTAGATCACTTAGGTGTTCTTTTTTATCACTTAGTCTGTTACTCATTCCTTCTACTGTTATTTTTAATATTGAATTATCTATTTTTGATTGGGTCTTTTTTATATTTTCTAGTCTAGTTCCTTAGTAAATTGTTCAGAGTATACATTAATTCTTTTCCATAATTTATTTAATATTTTTAGTACCAATGCTTTGAATTCTTTTTCTGATAAATTGTTTATTTCTGTTCCGTTATTTTCTTAATGGATTTTCTCTTGCTCTTTCAGTTGAAAGTATTTTCTCTGCCTTTGCATTTTGCTTAACTTTCTCTGCCTCTATGAATTTAGGTTAAATAACTACCTATTGCAGTCATGAAGGTGTGATCTTATGCAAGAGCATCCATATACGGATTATATATGCTCAGAACCTTTGGTATGAGAGCTGGATCTGGTGTGGATGCAAGTCTCTTCTTTCCTCAGGGTGTGCTGGCAGGTCTTACCTTGTTAGAAAATGGAACTAGATAGGGAGGGACTAGAGCTGGTACTGAGTATGTGGTGTGACTTCCCCTTTGTTCCCTATTAGAGTGGGGGGAGTCTGATCCCAAGTTGCTGGAGCAGAAGTGCCTCAGGTCAGGCCCGAGTTGGCTCTATTCCTTTCAAGTGTGTGTTTTCCTCTCCCCCACACCAGGACCTTTGCCCCTTAGAGGAAGAATGCTGAGGTAAGGAGGGCCCATACAGGGTCTTAGTTCATGTCAACTACAGGGAGAGATTCCACGTGCTACTTGTGTATGCACCTGCAGCTCCACTCAAGGGCAGTCTGCTGTGCAAGTCCCCTTTATTCCTCACATCCAATCATTCCCCCGAGCTCTGCCTCCCCATACAGGGAATCCCCTGCAGGGCAGGCTCGCTGCATGTCCTCTTGGTGTGTATGGCAAGGTGAGCTTCAGTGGAGTAGCCATTGTCAGAGCTCTGGGCTACTTCTCAGGTGCTGCTTGAGTAAATGCCAATATGGGCATGTCAACCCACTCAGGCTCTGTCCCGGGACTGAGTCACCTCTGGGTCCCCTGTTCAAGTGTTCTCTCACCCCACCACCACTAATCATGGCTCCACTAGGTCCAGTGCGCCGCTGTGGCAAGAAGTGAGTTGGACTGGGAATGCATTGAGGCTGGCGCAGAAACCTGGCAGTCACTGGAGCAGAACTCTCTCTGCACATCCTTGGGGGAAAGGCTTTGTGTATGTGCTCCTCACAAGTGGAGTCCATACTTCCCACAGTACTTCTTTAGTTCCAGCAATCCTCCAGTCAGCCAAGTGGGCTTATCTACCCCC
>SJYX01014182.1:393597-403851 GCA_006410675.1 Oreotragus oreotragus | reverse complement strand
CATCGAGTCCGTGATGCCATCCAGCCATCTCATCCTCGGTCGTCCCCTTCTCCTCCTGCCCCCAATCCCTCCCAGCATCAGAGTCTTTTCCAATGAGTCAACTCTTCGCATGAGGTGGCCAAAGTACTGGAGTTTCAGCTTTAGCATCATTCCTTCCAAAGAAATCCCAGGGCTGATCTCCTTCAGAATGGACTGGTTGGATCTCCTTGCAGTCCAAGGGATTCTCAAGAGTCTTCTCCAACACCACAGTTCAAAAGCATAAATTCTTAGGCACTCAGCTTTCTTCACAGTCCAACTTTCACATCCATACATGACCACAGGAAAAACCATAGCCTTGACTAGGCGGACCTTAGTCAGCAAAGTAATGTCTCTGCTTTTGAATATACTATCCAGGTTGGTCATAACTAAAGTACTTAGTACAATGTAGTTGCCTACATTGTAGATGCCATTTAATGTTAACATTTTCATGTGAATGGAATTACAGTGATTATTTTTTAAAAATATACACTGTGAACTAGGTTTAAAAGAAATATGAGCACTATATCACATAGTAATATACACACAAGTTCGTGTAAAAAATTTAAAACCTAAACAATTGTATGCAAAACTTAAAATGCATCCATATTTTTAGAAGCCTTTAAAGTACTGTATAGTTAGTGCACACAGAAAAACTAACACCAAAATTTTATACAGAAATCATGATCTGCTCTCATATAAAGTGTGATCAGTTTTTTGTGCTAAATAATCACTTAAAAAATGAATCCTAAAACTTGAAGGCTTACAGCTATAAGCAGTAACATATATGGGAGTACAGAGTATATCTTTTCTGCATAGAGTTCCTATTTTCGCCTTTGTATTTATTCTATCAAATTAAGAAATTCATAGGAAAACTTGTTGGTTTGATATCCCTTCCCATATAATGTAAACAGGATTTCCTCTAACTCTAGTCTTTAATTTTGTTTGTGGCATATAGGTATGAGAGTAAGGATTAATTCATAATATAGGCATCCCTAATCAATCAGAGCAATAAAATTTATTGTTCTTTATTGTGCTTCATAGATACTGCTTTTTTTTTTTTTTAAACAAATTCAAGATTTGTGACTACCCTGCATCAAATAAGTCTACTGGCACTATTTTTTGAGTAGAATTGGTATACCTCATGTTTCTTTGCCACATTTTAATAATTCTTACAATATTTCAAGCATCGTTATTATTTTATTTGCTATGGTGATCTGTGGTCATGGATATTATTATTGTGGTTGTTTGAGGGTGCCACAAATGGGACTCTTAAAAGATGGCATACTTAACTGATAAATATCATGTGTGTTCTGACTGCTCCACCAATCAGCCTTTCCTTCACATCTCCCCCTTGTCTCTGGCCTCTCTATTCCTGAGACACAATAGTATTGCAATTAAGCTAATTAGTAAGCCTACAATGCCCTCTAAGTATTTAAGTTAAAGGAAAACTTGCATGTCTCTCATTTTAAATAAAAAGCTAGAAATGATTAAATTTCATGAGGAAGACATGTCTAATGGAGTTGATTAAAAAAAAAAAATGTAAAGTTTGGAAAGGCTTGCTTCCAATTCTGAAAGTTCTATTTTGGATAAAATATTTTCAAACAGCATTGCTATTGAGAAATTTTTCATGAAGGAAAGAGTCAATCAGAGGTTGCGTTCTTATTTTAAGAAATTGCCAGAGTCATCCAGCCTTCAGCAACCACCACCCTGATCAGTCAGGAGCCATTAGCAAGCAAGACCCTCTACCAGCAAAAAGATTATGACTTACTAAAGGCTCAGATGATGGTCAGCATTTTTAGTAACAAAGTATTTTTAATTAAGGTATATACATTGTTTTTCAAACACAATGCTTTTACACACTTAATAGATTACATTATATTAAACATAATATTTATGTGGACTGAGAAGATAAAATATGATTCATTTCTTGGGATACTCGCTTTATTCTGGTGGTCTGAAACTGCACCTGCAGTATCTCTAAGGTATGCCTGTACTATTATGTCCAGCTGAATTTATTATATTCAGATAAGCTGATCAGATTTAAAAATAGTTGTTCTTAAAGTGGCTGAATGGTGTTTGTGTGGGCCATGGTAACTGGTATAACTACTGTTTAATCAGGTACAAAGCATAATAGTCTAAAGCAAATGTTTAAATTGCTTTCTTTAATGAAGGAAATTCTTTCTTTGTAAATGGCATTTGTATCTGTGAGGAATGAATAAGATGTATAGAAGATAAACTTCAGAGATAGTCCAAACTAAATAAATTTGAGTCTTAATTCTAGGCTTAGAGTCATTGAAAGAGAGAAAGTATGTGTTCTTCTAATGTTTTCAGATGGCTGGGGGGGAAAAAAAGTGCTTCTTAATTAGATTGCCTGCGTCAAATTTTCACATTTACAAATATTACTCTTAAATCAGTCTGTTTCTGATCATTTAAGAATTAAATTTTCTTCAAGAAAACAAAAGAGAAACACACCTATAGCAAAACTAGCAAAGCCCTTTACTACTGGGAGATGTTTGGGAGGCCTTTACTTGTAAGCAGGCTTACTTCTCCATGTCCATGGTCTGTCTCTTATACACATCTAGATGTGTATAAGAGACAGGTCCTTAACAGAACTTCAGAGATAGTCCAAACTAAATAAATTTGAGTCTTAATTCTAGGCTTAGAGTCATTGAAAGAGAGAGAGTATGTGTTCTTCTAATGTTTTCAGATGGCTGGGGGGAAAAAAAAAGTGCTTCTTAATTAGATTGCCTGCATCAAATTTTCACATTTACAAATATTACTCTTAAATCAGTCTGTTCCTGATCATTTAAGAATTAAATTTTCTTCAAGAAAACAAAAGAGAAACAAACCTATAGCAAAACTAGCAAAGCCCTTTACTACTGGGAGATGTTTGGGAGGCCTTGTAAGCAGGCTTGCTTCTCCATGTCCATGGTCTTTGAACTTTTGATAGCCTCAGAAAAAACAACAGATGTTATCAGAAGTTCAAGATCACAGACATAGGGAAGTAAGCCAGCTACTTCCACAGACTTTCCCCCTCCAGCACACACTTCCGTACTCAAACACACATTTTATTCAAATGCATATCTCAGTGCCGTCTGAATTGTGAATTCCGCCTTGGTTTCTCCCGCTGTGGAGACGAATTAAGAAGCTAGCGAGTGTATTATTCTAGTTACAAACAGCAGCAACTTAACCCAGGAAAGCTGAGAAGCATGTATCCTCTTCCAAACTCTCTAGAAAGACACTCTGTAAATTTTTAGTGTTGTCTGTTCTAATGCTTATGCAACCTTGACCCGCCCTAACAGTCTTTACTTCTGGATTCTTCATAATGGAGCTCATTCTCTGTTCTTTCAGCACAGCTGAATGATGGCCGGTCGCCTTCTGTCTAACTGAAGGGACTAACAGATCTTTCAGTTTAGTTTATATTCATAGGATTTATTCACTTTTGCCTTTTCCAGAATGAGCAATTCAGTTGTTCCATTTTGATATTTTCAACTCTTTAAGCTGAAACTCTTTATCTGGTTCATATGTTTGTCTGCATGACATTCAGAGTTCTGAGTTTGGGTGCTGTGCTTTTTCTTGTTTACTGAGTTCTTTCATTTCTGTTCCATAATAGTTTGTATTTCCAGATTGCTATCTAAACCAAGTTTTTTTTCCCCCCTGAAGTATTTCAATACAAATCTTTCATTGTATAGATGTTATTTTTTCCCTAGTGAAAGTGAAGTAGCTCAGTCGTGTCTGACTCTTTGCGATCCCATGGACTGTAGCCTACCAGGCTTCTCTGTCCATGAGATTTTCCAGGCAAGAGTACTGGAGTGGGGTGCCATTTCCTTCTCCAGGGGATCTTCCTGACCCAGGGATCGAACCCTGGTCTCCTGCATTGCAGGCAGATGCTTTACCCTCTGAGCCACCAGGGAAGACCACTACTTATATTTGTGTCCTTTTCAATTACTATTCTAAAATTAACACCTTTTCAATATTCTTGTTATTGTTTTCTCACATATATACTCTTAAAAGAGTTTTTAAATATTCTGTCACTGGATTCACAATAAAATTTATCTCAAACATCTTATATATAGTGAGGATCCATAAATACTTGTTAAATTTGCCCATCCATGATACTGGTAGTGACTTTCTAGATTAATACATACAAAAAGTTGTGAGGATGAATCAGAGTCATCACAAAATTGTGACAGAATTGAGTAATCACATCTATGATCTGGCTCTTTTTTCTCAGATAAATACTTACTAAATTGTATAAATCAGTCTTAAGCGTTGGTCTCTCTGTTATCTCTGTCTTATAAATCTCTGTATCACCTTCTCCTTGCTACAACATTTCCCCTACTTTATCAAATTAGTCATTCTATTATTAGAGATTAGGTTAATGCACAGCTTACTAAATCATTTTGGCTGTTAATTAAAATCCTGACTATTTGAGGCTATTTACAAATTAATGTTATAAAAACTTTANACTAAATTGTATAAATCAGTCTTAAGCGTTGGTCTCTCTGTTATCTCTGTCTTATAAATCTCTGTATCACCTTCTCCTTGCTACAACATTTCCCCTACTTTATCAAATTAGTCATTCTATTATTAGAGATTAGGTTAATGCACAGCTTACTAAATCATTTTGGCTGTTAATTAAAATCCTGACTATTTGAGGCTATTTACAAATTAATGTTATAAAAACTTTAACTTGGTATGATTAATTACTAATGGCTCATTTTTTCCCTTTTTTTATGATATGAAACATAAGTAATAGTTATGTTTTTACTTTAATAAAAACTCAAAATTTCTAGGTGTTTGGTACTTTTTAAAATAAAATTTATTCTTAGAGCAGTTTTCTGTTTGCAGCAAAATTGTATGGAAAATACAAAGAATTCTTATACATCCCCATTCCTACACATGTAAAACCTCCGCCACTTATGAACATCTGTAACATAGTCAATGAACATATGCTGACATATCATTGTCATCAAATCATTTATTTATATTAGGTTCACGCTTGGAATTTTCCATTCTATGGGCTTTGACACATGGATAATAAGATGTATCCAATATAATATCATACAAAATAGTTTCATTGTCCCAAAACTTTCTGTACTCTGCCAATTTATCCCTCCCCGACACTTAATGCCTTCTAACCACTGCTCTTATTTTTTCTTGAATGTTTTCTTGAATGCCATCTGGTTCGAATCATATCGTATGTAACCTTTGCAGATTAGCTTCTTTCCATAAGTCATAGGCATTTAAATTTTCATTGCCTGGAAAGCTTCTTTTCAGAACTGAATAATATTTCATTGTTTTTATGTAAACAGTTTATTTATTCATTCACTTACTGAAGAATATCTTGGTTGCTTGCAAGTTTTGGCAATTATTAAAAGAGCTGATATAAACATTCATGTGCAGAACTTTGTATGGACATTTTGTATGGACAGTTTTCAGTTCATTTGGATAAGTACAAAGAGCATAGTTTCCAGATTATATGGTAGTATTATGTTTAGTTTTTAAAGAAATCACATAAGTAACTTCTAAACTGGCTATACCATTTTGCATTTCTACCAATAGAAGAAGCGTTCCTGTTGTTCCCTGTCTTTGCCAGCATTTGGTGTGTGAATTTTTAGGATTTTTGCTGTTATAATAGATATGTGGTGGTATCCTCATTTTACTTAAATTCACAATTCCTTAATGACATAGGATGTCAAATATCTTTTCAAAGGTTTGCTTGCTATATCTTTTTTCATGAGGCATCTGTTAAATCTTTGGCTCACTCTTTAATATGATATTTGCTTTCTTATTGTTGAGATATATATTTTCAGTAAAGTTTTGTATATTTTCAGTAAGTCTTTTATCATATGTGTCTTTTGCAAGCATGCTCTCCCAGTCTTTGGCTTGCCTTCTCATTCACTTGGCATTTACTTTTGTAGAAAAGAAGTTTTTAACTTTAATGAAGTCCAGTCTATCAATTGTTTCTTTCATACGTCTTACCCAAGGTCATCTAGGTATTCTCCTGTGTTATCTTCTAGCAGGTTTTAGAGTTTTGTGTTTTACATTTAAGTCAATGATTCATTTTCAGTTAATTAACATGAAGGATATAAGATCTTCTTGCATGTTGATGTCCATTTGTTCTAGCACCATTTGTTGAAAAGACTATCTTTGCTTCATTGTATTATCTTTGCCCCCTTGTCAAAGATCAGTTCACTACATTTATATGGGTCTACTTCTGGACTATCTATTCTGTCCCATTATGTTTAATTGGATATTCTCTTGCTGATACCACACTATCTTGATAAGTGTAGCTTTGTAGTAAGTCTTGAATTTGGCTAGTGTTGTTCCTCTTTGTTCTTTGAGTTCGATATTAAGTTGGCTATTCTGGGTATTTTACCTCTCCATGTTAACTTTAGTGTCAAATTGTTGATAGCCATAAAATAACTTGCTGAGATTTTGGTTGCAGTCTATAGGTCAGGTTGGGAAACACTGACATCTTGACAATATTGAGTCTTCCTATTCATGAACATGAAATTTCTCTATTTGTTTAGTTTTTCTTTAATTTCTTCATCAAAGTATTTTTTGTTGTTTTCCCTTAGAGATTTTGGACTTTTTTTTTTTTTTTTAGATTTGTAACTAACAATTTCATTTTGGGATGCTAACGTAATTGATATTATACTCTTAATTTCAAATTCCTCTTGTCCATTACTAACTAATACATAGGAAAGCAGTTGACATTTGTATATTACCCTTGTATCTTGCAGTATTGCTGTAGTCACTTACTAGGTTCAGGTGTTTTTTTGGTGGTGGTGTCAATTATTTTGGATTTTCTATGTACATGAAAAAAAATCTGTGAACAAAGACAGTTTTATTTCTTACTTTCCAATCTTATTTGTTCCCTCCCCCCAATTTCATGTCATTGCATTAGCTTGAACTTCCAGTATTATATTGAAAAGCAACAATGAAATGTTGCATACTTAGCCTAGTTCCCAACCTTAGTGAGAAAGTTTTAAGTTTTCTTACCATTAAGTATAATATTAACTGTAGTTTTTAATCAATTCTCAAAATCAAATTGAGGATGTTCTCATCTTCCTGGTATGCTGAGAGTTTGTTTTTTTTAATCATGAGTGGGTGTAGTAGTTTATCAAGTGTTTTCTCTGTATCTATTAATATGTTCAAGATTCTGTAGCATAATATGATGGGGTTAATTGTTGATTTTCAAACTAGGCTTACATACCTAGGATAAATCCTATTTGGTCATAGAGTGCCATTCTTTTCATGTATTGCTGGAATTTGTGTAATTCAGGCCTCATAAAATGAGTTCAGAAGTATGTCTTCTGCTTCTCTCCTCTGAAAAATAGTGTAGAGAATTGGTAAAATTTCTTTAAATGTTTAGTAGAATTCATCAGTGAATTTATCTGGGTCTGGTATTCGTTCTTTTGGAAGATTGTTAGTTATTAAATCAAGGTCTATAATAGATATATAGGTCTATTGATACTGCACAGTTCTCACAAGAAGAAATAGACTGTTTTTACAGGAATTGGTCCATTTCATCTAGCTTGACTTATTTAATTCAATGAACATATTCAAATGCATATACTATACCAGGTGTAATTCTAAGCACTCAGAATACAGAAAAGAACAAGAAAGATAATGCCCCTGTGTTGAACAAGCTTTCTATTCTTATGGGTAGAAATAGATAATCAGTAACTGATTAATAAGGTCTTTATTTGGGGTGATATAAAGAGAATGAGCATGCCTTTGAAATATGTATGTCATCCTGAATTATCACATTTTTAAATTTAAGGGAAATTTATCTTTACAACAAATTACACATTAGTATATTATTGAATAAGTGAAAATTATGTAGTATTTTCAAAATATTTCAAAGAAATTTTGTGATAGTTTCTGGTTGTTTCCCAACCCTCTCTACCTGAATGCTTCACTCTTTTCTATCATAGCTTATTTAGATACAATAATTTGAGAACTATTACTTTTAGAAATTTCTTTAATCTATGATTTACATTATTGAAGTTTTCTAAGCTATTAAAAGGTGAAATGATGAAGTTTCAAAAGCATTAGTGTTATTGTCAAGTTATTGTGCAGTCTGTTTCTCCCATTATAAGATAGACAAATTGAACAAAATAATCTATGACATAGGTTATTACATGCCAGGAACTGGCCTAAACCCTATCACTAAAAAACTTAAACTAGTTGTATTAGAGTCTCAAATACTGGCTAGAGAAAAATACAATAAATAATCTAATTTAGCTATAAGACACTAACATTACTGGTATATATATTCTTAAGAAATGACCTAATTTCTTAGATATAGAAGCAAAGCTAATCTAATAAGAGCTATTTGGGACAAGAACAAACTCCTTAAGCTAGAACAAAACTTTATTGGAGACAATGATTTCTATTTATAATTTGTATTGTCAATTTGCCTTAATTTGATCTTTAATATTTTTATTTGCAGTGTATCTTATTTGGAGCAGAGTAAAATAGCAGTTTTTACTTTAGAGAGCACGTTTCATTAGAAAGGTCAATGTACTTTTCAAACTCATTAATTCTTACAGCATCCCTAGGGGCATGTAACATATATAGGTGAAGAAATTTAAAGCTGAGTTTTATAAGCAGCTTTGCCCTATCACATTGAAATGAAATGATCAATCTTTAGCTCATGGTAGGTGCAAAAATAGAGGTTCAGAGTATGATTTTGGGAGTAGGGGTTGATCCAAATAAATCTCTTCCATTGAACAATTTTTTTTTAAAGGTAAATGTATTTCTGAACATAGCAAACATGATTCATTGAGGAAAATGTAGTATTTGCAGTCATTTTAACTTAATATTTTGAAAAGAAATATGAATTAGTGACAGCTCATTGAGAGTTAAGTATTTAGCTTTTAATTACTTGTTACTTAAAATTGAATATTATCCAAGTTATCTGTGAACTTTCTATTTAAAGAATGTGATCTATTCAAAACTAATGGGTCTGCCCTTTATCTTATATAACAGCCACTTATTTTAGAAGGAAGTAGGTTATCAGAAAACTTTTAGAACACAGTGAAAACTCTGGTCCAGCATTCATGAGCAACTTAGTATACTGGGCAATTTTTCATTAAAAACAAAATAAGTGGGTGTTCAAAAATACCTAGGGAGAATATGCCTTAATAATTGCTTGATGAAATATGCTATATCAAAAGCAGTTTTGCTGACTTCATGATCTTAGGGGAATTATGGGATGGACCAGTCTTTCTACTTTTAATTTGAAACTACTGTCTAATGTACTAGCTCATTTATTTTTAAAAGAGATAAGGGAACAGGTAGTAGGTATAACTAATTCAGATAATTGGTATAAATGCATTATTTTAAAAGGTACTTTAAGGAAAACTTATGGTTTCTTTGGGTGCAAGAATTATAAAGTGACTACAGTGTTCTTGTCTCATGAATATGTCAAAATGGGAAACTCACAAGCATTTTAAGAGAGCCATTCCTGAATCTTATCACTAACTTATGGTGAATCTTCTTATAAATATTTTCAACAGTTTTATAAGTTATATTCTCTATTACTACTGTCTTTATTAAAAGTAGAAAATAATATTTTTTCTATGACATTTTGCCTAATTTTTCTAGAATGATGTAGGGAGAAAAAAATTATGCCCAGAAATTATTTCTTAAAAACTAAAAGAAATTTTTTCTTGCATCTACTGAGTATGCCACAGAATATGTATACTGTGAAACACTGAGAATACTGTTCAAAGGTTACATCAGAGACCCTGAGTGCCGGGACTGTCTTTCAGGAGTTCTATTTCCCCACTTGAAAGTCACTGGCTCCTTCTGTTAGATTACAAGCTTTTGGTCTTTTATACAGTGGCTGCCTGATTCTAACTAATACTTTGTGCCTCTTCACTTAAAAGTTATAAGGCTGTCCACCAAGGTTCTTACTAAAATGTCTTGTTCTTCAGTCAGTCAGTCATGTCGAACTCTTTGTGACCCCCTGGACTGTAGCATGTCAGGCCTCCCTGTCCTTCACCATCTCCCAGAGTTTGCTCAAACTCATATCCATTGAGTCGGTGATGCCATCCAACCATCTCATCCTCTGTTGCCCCCTTTTCCTCCTAGCCTAAATCTTTCCAAGCAAGGGGTCTTTTCCAATGAGTCCACACTTTGCATCAGATGGCCAAAATATTGGATCTTCAGTATCAGTTCTTCCAATGAATATTCAGGGTTGATTTCCTTTAGGATTGA
>SJYX01014182.1:332034-368949 GCA_006410675.1 Oreotragus oreotragus | reverse complement strand
TGTGCTAAACAGTGAGAATATAACTGCACAATAGTAAAATTACTACTTTTCTCTTGGCTTCTCTTATATGGTTGAATATAAGGAATAGGCAGAAAACTGCAACATAGTGAGATGATTATTTTGTTTATTTTTTGACTGCCGTCAGAGCCCTTGTACAGGCACTTAATCTGGATTGTGGGGATGGGGAAGGTTTCTTGGAAGTGCTGATGTTTATCCTGCAACTTGCAGGGTAAGTAGACTTAGCCAAATGAGGACAGAGTAAAGAAAGTTTCTAGCAGGGAAACAGAGATGGGAAAACGTGCTGTGGCCTAGGACATAAAACATATCCATATGACTGGAATGTAGCATACTAAAACCCTAGGAATGACAAAGGCGGCAAGAAAGGTATTGAAGGATGTTCAAATGATTTAAGAAGTTTGTGCTTTAATTTGAGATCAGAGGGAGACACTGTAGCTTCCAAGAGAATGACATGATTAAAATTCTCTTCCAAAAGTCACGGAGGCTGCACTGTGGGTAATGGAGCAGATCCAGGTCGGCAAGGACAGGACAGAGGAACAGGTAGTCTCCACTTGCAGTTGTCAGTGATCATGGTCTGAATAGCGGAAGAGGCCAAGGAGATGGAAGTGTTAAGAGTATATAACTGAATATATATGTTGGATAAGGAATGAGAAATTAATGTGACTTTCAGTAGTGTGATGCTTGCAACTGATAAGATGATTTTTGCCATGCAGTTGATAAAGTCAGAAATACTGGAGCAGACAATGAGTTTTTGTTCCTAAGTAATTATAGCAAGCACCCATATCTCAGGGTTGAGAATTCTAGACCAATGTAGACCCATAGGCTGAATGTGAGAAAGAAATTGAGTGAGGGTTGTATTATCAAGACTGCAGTGGGCAACGGTTTCGCCTAAATTCACAGTGGCCAAGGAAGTTAAGCAAAATTAAAAGGCAGAGAAACTACTCTCACTTGAAGGAGCAAGAGAAAACCCTTGAAAAAAAAAAGAAAATTAGACAACTTACAAGATAAAGAATTCAATGCCTTGGTAGTGAAAATATTAATTCAATTAGGGGAAAGTGTTGATATAAACAATGAACATTTACAAGGAACTAGAAAATATAGATAAAGACTCAATCAGAAATGAAGAATCCATAAATGATATAGTGGAATGCATGTGACCCAGAAGATAGAATAATGGAAATGAAATCATATATGTAAGTATTTCTGTTTGATATATTTAATATGTTCCTGTCATGGTAAAGCTAAACTTGGCAAATTATGTGTGATACTTAAAAAAAAGAAAAAAAAGAATTTTAATAAATTAAAGCAATTAATAACATTAAGCATACCAACATTCACATTTTAGGGGTCCAAGGAAGAAAAGAGAGAAAGAAGGAGATTAAAAATATATTTGAGGAAATTATGGCTGAAAATTTCCCAAACCTGAAGAAGGAGACATATCCAGGTACAGGAAGCACAGAGGGTCCCAAAAAGGATACACCTATAAAGACCCACACCAAGACATATCATAATTAAAATGGCAAAGGAGACAAAGATAAAGAGAGGCTTTTAAAGGCAGAAAGAGAAAAGCAAAGTCATGTACAATGGAATCCCCTTAAAGCTATAAGCTGATTTCTTTGCAGGCCATAGAGATGCCATGATATATTCAAAGTCCTGAAAGGTAAAACCTTGCAACCTACGATATCTACCCAGCAATATTGTCATTTAGAATTGAAGAGGAAATAAAGAACTTTTCAGGCAAGCAAAAATTAAAAGAGCTCATCAATACTAAACCTACTGTAAAAGAAATGTTTTCAAATGTCTTCTCTAGATGAAAACTAAGAATCTGCAGAAAAGGTAAAATCTCACTGGGAAAGGCAAATATCTAGTAAGGACAGAGTATCAACTATTTAAATAAACCAGTATAAAAACTAAAGATAAGAAAATACTAAAAGTTAGTATAATAAACAGTGAAGATGTTAAATATAACATCAAAAACATAAAATTTGGGGAACAAGAGTAAAAAATAGTAAAATCTCACTGGGAAAGGCAAATATCTAGTAAGGACAGAGTATCAACTATTTAAATAAACCAGTATAAAAACTAAAGATAAGAAAATACTAAAAGTTAGTATAATAAACAGTGAAGATGTTAAATATAACATCAAAAACATAAAATTTGGGGAACAAGAGTAAAAAATATAGATATTTTAGAATGTATTTGAATTTAAATTAGCTAACATCTTAAAACCAGTAAATATAGCTAAAGGTCAACATATATGAATCCTCTGTTAAGAGTCATAATTTTTCTATTTGGATTGGAACTTTTCAGATAACTTTACTGGCTAGCTTCTTTTAATACACCTTAAGAGACTTGGAAAAGCATGAAAATCCATATAAATCTGTTATTTTCCTCAGGTCTTAATTTTTTTTTTTTTTCTTTTAAAGAGTCTACCTACGAAGTCCTTGAATTTTCACCCTGGATTAAAATGTCTCTGACAACATCCATGAAAATATGGTGGTCAGTCTGTCAGCTTGTAAAAAGTAAAATCTCAAGGCCTTCACAGTTCTTCACATGTACTGTTAGTTTCAGTCGGATATTTTTAAAAATATATTTTATTAACTATAATAAATCCTAAACATATTTACATAATAAATGTATCAGCTTGCTGAAAACTGTTAAAAATGTAGAATCTAGATTCCAATACAGCAGAGTTAATGATTCAAATTATCTGAAGGTGCCAGTGTATCATTTTAACTTGCTTCCTGGGTGATTTTTTGACCCCACTGAAGTTTAGAAAACTGATAGGAATTAGACAACTGCTTCTTAGGTTGTCATATAAACTAATGTTAAAATCAGTCAACTGAGTCATAATATAGCTTAAGTTTGATGAGAAACCCTGTATCCTGATGGCTAAAATGTAGTTAAAGTATCATGGAATATTATTTCCCATAATCGTGGAGAATACTTTTAATGTCTTCATATTCTCTATAAAATGTCTTTGCTCACTCCCACTGCCTCCCACACTGTGATAACAAAATTAAATTATTCTGAAGCTATCAGTAATTATGTAGGTTAACAGATACCTGAAGATGAGATGAAGATATTTGGCTATGTGTTTGCAATGATAATGAATTAGGTATACAGAAATACTCATTGGTAGTGACAATATATATGTATATATGTGTATCTGTTTATCCATTCATCTATATGTGTATCTATCTATATGATTTGAATAAGTGTTTCATGGTTAAAAACTGAGCCATAAAGATATATCTACAATGTTTCCTATAGCCTGCTTACCCAGTTTAATACCCACTTTCTTCATTGCATCATCCTTTTCTTTCCTGATCGTTTTTTCTCATTTATAGCTTTCTACTAGTGGTTTGGAATACATATTTTTTTTAAAGTATCATCCTTTCCCTTAGATAACCCATGATATGAAATAGTAAATATAAGGTGAAAGCATATGCAACAAGCAAAATTTAACTGAAACATTATGAATTAATTGGAAAAAGAGGGCATATTTTCATGGTAAAGGGTTTCTTAAAGAATGTGTTCGAATAGACCATGTGGCCTCTGGAAAGAAGTGTTTGTTCAGTACACTGTGCTGCACAATAAGGCTAGTACACGCATCAGAAGAAGTGAAATAATTTCTATACCTATACCTAATGCCAGGGCCTCCCTGATGGCTCAGTGGTAAAGAATCTGTTGGGAAGATCCCTCGGAGGGCTTAGCAACCGACTCCACTATTCTTGCCTAGAGACTATTCTTGCCTAGAGAATTCCATGGACAGAGGAGCCTGGTGGGCTATAGTCAACGGGGTCACAAAGAGTCGGACACAACTGAGTGACTAACATATCTAATCCCTAAATAATCCTACTAAATGGTAGAAAAATTGAAATGCCTATTCGTCAGTGGCTTATATCACAAGTATAGAAGATGAGGGGATATAGCACGCACTCTAGTCTTACCTATCGCAAGTGGTTTCATGGTCATGACAGGCTGAATTTCAAAAGTTGCTTTTACTTTCTTTGTAAATTATAACTTGAATCTTAACTCTTAATATCTGGCAATAAAAATCAAATTTCTTAAAATTATTTCCACTTTAATAGAGAAATGACACTTTACCTTAGCTTCAAAGTAGTGTGAAGGGCTCTAAGCTTCACATTGACACAGTGATGAGGGATAGAAGTAATAACTTTGGCCAGATTTTCTGGCTATATTTACACGTTCAGAATAATGGGAAATGTTTCTTATTACAAGAAGACAGTTAGCAGCTTGAGGATAGCAGTGATTTACTACCAGTTACTGCAGAGCTAGGTGAAGAAAAATTCAGTGATTTCCCTTATGATGGTGCATATTTAATCTTTTAGATTTGACATAGCTATACATTATTCGCGATGGGATTTAACATACCTATGAAAATTTAATTTTGCTGAAATGTTAGATATCTTGCTTTAGTTGTAGACATCATACTCTTATTTACTATGGTGACTTTCTTAAATATAGTAACCATCATCCTAAGATTTATTAGGTGTCAATCATTGTGCCAGGTACGTTACATGTAAGAATCACATTTGATTCTTTAATTGTCTCTAAGAGTAGGATACTTTATTATACAATATCTCTTTATATTTGTGGAAATGGTGCTAAGCAAAGTGTGATGCTTGAGTATGAGGAAAAAATTGACCTGGGGAAACCCAGGGAGATTCTCAAGTATCTTACATCAATGATTTGATCTTGGTGAATCAACAGGCGCAGAGCCTGAGTCTTTCAAATGGCGAAGGGACTATATGAAAACTCATGTGAGAATGGCAAAGTCAAGATTCTAGGACCTCATTCATGGGTCTTGGGGACCAGGAAGCCTGACCTTCTAGTAGGTCATTTTGCTGTTTCTCACTTTGAACAGTTGCCTCCTTGACAACTGAGTTTCACATCCTTGTCACTACAGATACTTTTTTTCTATTTGTTCATAACTTTCATCAAAAACATCGTCATCCTTTTCTGACAATCATACATCCTCATTTAATACACAAGGAAAACAAAGTTTGGTAATGATAAAGAATTTGCAAATTTATGTAGCCTTTATGTGACCAAGATAGAATACAATCTAAGCACGTGTCAGAGTACAGATTCTTAACTTGTATGCTTTATTACTTAAAATTATTTGTTAGTCAGAGGAAAACTTTCCACAGATAAGGACAGACCTCCTGGACAATTGTGTGAAAGCTAATCGAAAGTTGCTATGTAAACCTGTGCAGCCACATAATTATTTTGAGGCTAATTATTATGAATAAGTAGAGAACAAAAGGAAACATAGAATGTCACATTCTTTTTACTTGTTCCTTTTTTTTTTTTTTTTAGGGTAAACTCATTCTTAAATTTTTATTGGAATTTAGTTGCTTTTCAATCAGTTTCATCTTTGGTGCTTTTAGATAAGCAACCACGAGGCACTGGCTCTTTCCCATGGCAGCGTTTGACCACATAAGCACTGTTTGCTCAGCTTCCTCTATGTCTTTGATGGAGCATATTTTGCCAGAGGGGCTTCATTAGTTGATCAATAATAGCAGACTCAGGTTGTTGGGGGGAAAAATCAAAAAACAAAACCAAAAACTAGTGATGCTTCAGGTGCAGCCCAAAAATCAATAAAGAAGAGTTCTTAACAGAGTAAAATAAAGAGCAATTACTTACTGCAACTAAATGAAATCCTGTGTTGTACTGTTGTCTATTCTGATGGCTGACAGGCACCAAACTGAGGGGGAGTTGACATGGTTACAAATAGAGTATATCAAAGAGATGATTTAACCTCATTGGTAAATTAGATCTATAGTTATATCAACTGCCAAGAGTCAGGAGAATGTTTTGTTCTTGAGTCCTTGAGTAAATCAAGAAAATATTGGAGGGAATTGCAGTTTTAATCTGTGGCAAGGTTTCTCAGTCTTGACACTGTTGACATTTTGTACTAGATAATTATTTCTTCTGAGGGGCTGACCTCTACGCCCTATACAGTAATAGTGTCTCCACCCTGAACATAACATATGAACCCTAAGAAGCAAAATTGTCGCAGCTGAAAAACACTGACTTATCAAATCTTTTTTTTTACCTGACTCATAATATGTTCCTACATTATTTCTTTCCTGATATGATTCTCAGATAGATAGAAATAAAAGCTCTCAGTGCATACACCTGAAGGAATACAGTAAGTTTCACCGTGTGTGTGTGCTCAGTTGTGTCCCACTCTTTGTGACCCCAGGCTCCTCTGTCCATGGAATTTTCCAGATAAGAATACTGGAACACGCTGCCATTTCCTACCCCAAGGGATCTTCCTGACCCAGGGATCAAACCCACATCTCCTGGGTCTCCTGCGCTGGCAGGAGACTCTTCACGAGTGTGCCACCTGGGAAGCTCCAGGTTTTCCCATGAATAACATCTAATTTGGGAACAAGAATCAAAATACTTTGAATTCCTCTCTACTTTGTTATATTTTGAATAGATCTCTTATTTTGAGTATTACATGATAGTAATTAGTGGTCTTGCTCTTTTTGGTGGAGAAGGCAATGGCACCCCACTCCGGTACTCTTGCCTGGAAAATCCCATGGATGGAGGAGCCTGATAGGTTGCAGTCCATGGGGTCGCGAAGAGTTGGACACGACTGAGTAACTTCACCTTCACTTTTCACTTTCATGCATTGGAGAAGGAAATGGCAACCCACTCCAGTGTTCTTGCCTGGAGAATCGGGAGCCTGGTGGGCTGCCATCTATGGGGTCGCACAGAGTCGGACACGACTGAAGCAACCTAGCAGCAGCAGCAGCTCTTTTTGAAAAATGTTGGTACACATTGTCAAGAATATGTTACTGTCTGTAAGGGAAAGGAAAAAATCACTATGGGAAAAAGATCACAATTTTGACTGAATTGTTAAGTGAGATTCTGCATATCCAAGCCTCTATATGGACAATTCCTGAAGAGGTTCTCTTATAAATGCAGGATTTGTAATCAACTTTTTTTTCTTTTTTTGCCTTATTGAAAGTACACTTGAAGTACAGTCTTCTATAGCCATATATCTGTCACTGTAGCTATCTGTATCTGGAATTTAGAACTGCACTAATTTGTATGATACAAAATTCAAGGAGATGTGGTTTCTAATTGATATGTAGCATGTAGTTTGATTATGGTAGTATTTCATAAGTAGTTCTACTTCTTTGGAATCAGAGATTTAACTATGGGTCATTACATATATAAAAACTTCGTGGTTTTGTTTATCTTAGGGACTCATTTCACTCAAAGTATGCTAAAAAGATTGTTTTCAGATTATATGAAATGCAAATGCATGTTTTAATTTGAAAATTCCAAGTCAACTCCAAAACCCCTGCATCAGAACTATTGCCTCCATGGTGTGTGTATATCAGAAATAATTATTTTAACTGATACTAAAGTAATTTTTATACACAATGGGTCTCAGATTAATTTCTCAGTGATTCATAAAGATAGCAAGAGGAATGCTGGAAAATGACTAATTCATACCATCTGTCATAGTATAGTTAACTTAAAAGTGAAAGTGTTAGTCTCTCAGTTGAGTTTGACTCTGTGAACCCATGGGCTATAGCCTGCCAGCCTCCTCTGTCCATGGATTTCTCCATGCAAGAATACTGGAGTGGGTAGCCATTCCCTTATCCAGTGGATCTTTCCAACCCAGGGATCGAACCCAGGTCAGCTACATTGCAGGTGTATTCTTTATCATCTGAGCCATTAGGAAACCCATCATTAACTTAAGCCTAAGGTGGCTAAGATGGTAAAGAATCTGCTTGCAATACAGGAGACCTGGGTTCGATGCCTGCGTTGGGAAGTTCCCCTGGAAGAGGGCATGGCAACTCACTTCAGTATTCTTGCCTGGAGAATCCCCATGGACAGAGGAGCCTGGTGGGCTACAGTCCGTGAGTTTGCAAAGAGTTGGACACTACTGAGTGACTAAGCACAGCACAAACTATATATAGAAGCCGTGACTAACAAATACTTAGAATCCCTAATAAACTAATTTTATTGAGGAATTTATAAATATTTAGAGATAATTATGGCTAAGAGCTGGAGAAGGAAACGGCAACCCACTCCAGTACTCTTGCCTGGAGAATCCCATGGAGGGAGGAGCCTGGTAGGCTACAGTCCATGGGGTCACAGAAAGTCGGACACGACTGAGAATAAACTTTTACACGAAGACTTTTCTTTCTAAATATAAGTTCTGCAGATCCTTCTTGTTAAAGTGCTCTATCCTTTTGTTNCCAGTACTCTTGCCTGGAGAATCCCATGGAGGGAGGAGCCTGGTAGGCTACAGTCCATGGGGTCACAGAAAGTCGGACACGACTGAGAATAAACTTTTACACGAAGACTTTTCTTTCTAAATATAAGTTCTGCAGATCCTTCTTGTTAAAGTGCTCTATCCTTTTGTTACCTAATGTCTGATCTTATACATTGCTCTTTTTATGCTTATCCCATATTTGAAAATCATAAACATACTCAAAGGGACTATTTTATATAACAACCTTAAATCAATTTTAATACAGAATGGTCTTTGTTCCCTTCTAATTCACTGTGCAAAAAAAAAAAATCCTTGGCCCTAATTTTGTGTTACATAGAAATGGTTTTATTTCCTTTGAATGGCACTGTTCATGTTATGTGAATCCTTCTTGTCCAGATTCTATAAGCTGTATCTACTTTCTTGGTTCTTTTTGCACCAGTTATATCTGAGCTGCCTTCCTGGAAGGAATGTTTCTTTCCACTTTGGGGCAGATAGTTCAACTTATTCAGGTAATTGTAGTTAAAGCTAGGTATACCCTTTAGCTAAAATTGGATGCCTTCGAAAATACCTCTAAACATTATTATTTTTATTGGCAGTAATCCTTTGAATGAGATAAAATAGAACTTACTCTTAATCACATCATATCTACAGCATATTGTGTAGTATATTTTCTGGGCTGCAATTATTTGGGACATCTGTCAGTCTACTTTGTATGAAGACACGAAGAGGTTTTTTTTCATAGAGTCCTTTGGGTTTTGGAAAGAGGAAACATCTTTATTCCTGAGATAATTCCAATGATTCACTCTTAAATAACTTGCTGAAATATAGAGGTTTTGCCAGGAAAGATAAAATTATTTATGAAATGAGAAGAACCAGCCAATGGCAACTGCTTGCTTTCTCCACTAGACTATAGGGCCTTGAGACAAAGGCTCATGCAATACTCATTTCTGTGTTCCCTGTACCTTATTGTGAGATGTTGTAGCTCAGAATGTAGAATCGGCCTGCAGTGCAGGAGACCCAGGTTCAATACCTGTGTCAGAAAGATCCCCTGGAGAAGGGCATGGTAATCCGCCCCAGTATTCTTGCCTGGAGAATTCCACGGTCAGAGTCTGGTGGGCTACAGTCCTTGGGGCTGCAAAAAGTTGGACATGACTGAGGACTAACCAGTGTCACAGCGTAACTCATTCAGGGTCACGTGATAGAAATTCCTCAACACATACTATTTGAATGACAATAAATAGAAGGCCTTTTTTAAAAAGATTTTTCTATACCTATTTCACAATTTCTTGACTTATTCTTCTGGGTTACATTAAGTAGTACAAAAATTATGCATGGCTTTATACAAGAATATATACATAGTTTAAAATTTATGAGTGATAGACCATGGTTATCTCTCGTGAGATAAGCTGAAGAGATGTAAAAGAAGGCCTACAACTCTGTCCAAATCATCAGCTCTCAGGTATGATCGTGGAGAAGTCATGGCCTGGGCCAGATGAGGAAAGGACTAAGGAAGACTCTAACAGGATATATTCTGAAACATTCTGGGTGCCTGCATGCTGGATACTAGAATTTTGTTTCTTATGAAATGTTCACAGCATGCTTTGTTAGCAATGTCACATTTGTTTAAGATTGTCTGAGCTATTGTGTAGTGAAGCAAAATCACTACAAAACAGTAGGTACTGGGAAAAGTAATGTCCTCTTTATCCATTCTTCATTCAACAAATATACATTCAACCAATACATACTCAATGCCAGCATTAGAGTTTCCATGTTTCCCTTTCATCTATGGAGTTGCAGTTACAGGGCTGAAAATACAGTTCTCTATTACTCATCTCTATGCTAGTCAGTTAATTCGGAGAAACAAATACATTTCAAAAGGAAAAATGTAAGGCTCTTTGGACTCCAGATGTATTAGAAATGTCTTTGAAGAGGCATGGTATCTCAGATCCACTTAGATGGGTACAGGGAAATCAACCTCTGTAAGGTAATATAAATAGTATCTGGAGGAGTTTATTTTATATTGACAGAGCTCTGAGAACATGTAAAAAACACCCTAATGCTATGCACTACATAACTTTTCTGCCAATAAACTTTCCCAGATAAAAATAAACTATGGAAAATTATAGACACAATATTTACTATGAAGTGTTTCATCATTTGTTCATATTATTGATTAAAACCAAAATAGGTATGTTTTTACATAAATGTTACAAATAAACTGACCTATGATCCTGAAATAGGTAGGTAATAAATTCAACATGTGTAACTATTTTATACCATATAATTAAAATTTATTGGATGCTCATATATTATTTCTTCATACTTTATCATATTTTAAGTTTGTGTATTAATTCCAATTGAGGTTGGTTACAAGTCTTAGTTCAGATTTTACTTTTTTTTCGGATTTAAAAAAATTTTTATTCTTGCCTATTATGTGATATATTTGAATTTCTGATAATGAGTAGCTTTAAATATAACTGCTGCTTGCAACACATGCTTTCTTTGATCCCTGATAAGTGAACGCATTTGGGTTGCCATATTTGAGACACTTTCACCTTGAACTGATTAATTTTTAATTATCCAATTAACCTTCTTATGATACATTGTAATGTCATTTACTTTTTTATAAATGTTCAATAGATCGTCATTTGATTTAAAATTCTAAACTCAACTTAGCAGGCAAACAGGCAAGTTTACATGCACTATATTCTAATCCCATCTCTGTGAACATACTGCTCTGCCTTAGCAAGAAAATATAATACTAACAGTTTTCAAATAGTCTTTGTATATATGTACATACCCCTTTTTAATCATGTCAAGGAAGCCTTGCTGATTTTTAAGTAATTCAAATTATATTCATTCTGAATTTAGTGAGAACATATCTCCATTTTTGATCTTTTTCTCTTTTTCCCATTTCTGTCACCCTTTCTTTTTCCACCTGTCCTCAGTAAGTACTTATCAAACACTTACTTCAGGGACTAGACTAGGTGCTGGGAAAACAGCTATGAACAATTTGACTGGTTCTTGCTTCCACAGAGCTTATAGTTTAAATGGGTGATAAGCATTAAACAAATGTATAATATATATGTGAATACATGTGGACAGCTGCTATAAATAAATATAGTGTATGTTTGCATTGAGACTGTGAAAATACTGTAACTTGTTTTAAATCATCAGATGTGAATGTCTAAGACTGAATTATAGCTATCAGGCAAAAATAAAGGGCAAACAGTAATTTGGGATTAACAGTTATAAACTGCTATATATGACTAGGCTTCCCTGGTGGCCCAGTGGCAAAGAATCCACCTGCCAATGCAGGAGACATGTTTCCTGGATCAGAAAGATCCCCTCGAGAAGGAAATGGAAACTCATTCCAGTATTCTTGTCTGGGAAATCCCATGGACAGAGGATCATGGCAGGCTACAGTTGATGGGATCGCAAAAGAGTAGGACATGACTTAGCAACTAAACAACAACTACTGTATATAAAATAGATTTTTAAAAAAGGAACCTACTATATAGAACAAGGAACTATATTAAACATCTTTTAAAAGCCTTTAATGGAAAAAAATCTAGAATATGTGTATATATTAATAATCTGAATCACTTTGCTATACACCTGAAACATTGTAAATCAACTTTAAAAAATTATTGTAGAAAAGTATGGGGATGATCTGGAGGGATGATGTGGGGTGGGAGGTGGGAGGGGGGTTAAAAAAAAAAAAGATATGCTTTGTATAAAAAAAAAATCAATAGAGGTACTAAAATCTGAAGTTGTTCTAAAAAATATAGCTGATTTTAGCTGAAAAGATGTGTATAAGAGACAGTTTAAAGAGTCTACCTACGAAGTCCTTGAATTTTCACCCTGGATTAAAATGTCTCTGACAACATCCATGAAAATATGGTGGTCAGTCTGTCAGCTTGTAAAAAGTAAAATCTCAAGGCCTTCACAGTTCTTCACATGTACTGTTAGTTTCAGTCGGATATTTTTAAAAATATATTTTATTAACTATAATAAATCCTAAACATATTTACATAATAAATGTATCAGCTTGCTGAAAACTGTTAAAAATGTAGAATCTAGATTCCAATACAGCAGAGTTAATGATTCAAATTATCTGAAGGTGCCAGTGTATCATTTTAACTTGCTTCCTGGGTGATTTTTTGACCCCACTGAAGTTTAGAAAACTGATAGGAATTAGACAACTGCTTCTTAGGTTGTCATATAAACTAATGTTAAAATCAGTCAACTGAGTCATAATATAGCTTAAGTTTGATGAGAAACCCTGTATCCTGATGGCTAAAATGTAGTTAAAGTATCATGGAATATTATTTCCCANAATTTATATCTTCTTGAAATTTAGAAGAAAGATATTTAAAGAAAATAAGGAAGCCAGTGGCATGATTAGGTTTGCATTAAAAAAAAATCTATAA
Source organism: Oreotragus oreotragus (assembly GCA_006410675.1). Taxonomy (NCBI): domain Eukaryota; kingdom Metazoa; phylum Chordata; class Mammalia; order Artiodactyla; family Bovidae; genus Oreotragus; species Oreotragus oreotragus. Next base: position 356,226 of record SJYX01014182.1, on the reverse strand, counting down.
CTTTTCTCTAGTATATGCATGAAAGTATTGAAAGAGTGAATGCAAGTAACTATGGCAGGAGATAATGGTATCTTGAACTAGTAGGATGGAGGTGGAGAGAAGTGAGCAGAATGATGGTGGAACCACTGTGAAATAGTGACGGACTGAATGATAGTGAGGAAGAGGAACGTATACAGGACAGTTTCAGATTTTCTGTGCAGTCTCCATTCATTTAATAAATATTACTGAAATTCTTTAAAAAATAGTTGAAAACCAGAATGATGCAAATATGCTCAATTCATGAGAATTTAATGAATTTTCTTTCAGTTAAGAAAAAAAATACAATTGAGATACCTGTCATATAATGTTGCAGGTAGATGTATGAATGAAACTTTGAAAAGAAGTTTATATTGAAGCTTAAGGGTTGTTCACAAACAAATGTTGAGTGAAGTAATGGGATTGGATGAGATAGCCTAGGGAGAATGAAATGATTCTGCACCAGGCTGTGAGACCCAAGCGTTTAGTTAGAAATGTGTTCCGCTGAGGAGACTAAGACCAGAGAAGCAGGAGAACCACGAAGACTATGAAATGTCACAAATAGCAAAAGATGATGGAATTCAAGATGAAAGTGATTAGCCCACTGAATGGGTCTTAATACCAAAAAAAATGTGAACTGATCAGTATCCATTTAAGTTAACAAATTAGGGGTCTTTAGGAGAAACAAAAGCCCAACTGGAATGTGTTGATGAGTTAGGGAGAAGTATGAAATTGAAGCAACCAAAGTAAACAATTCCTTGGAAACCTGTTTAAGTCTTAGAAATCGTATTTTTTCAATATTTATTTTTAACTACATCTCTTCTTGACTTGAGACATGTTCTCAGTATTGTTTAATGTCACTGAATTTTACCTTTGAATTACTAGTCCCTTAAGCAAAAGCAAGTACCTAAGCATAGCACTGTATCTCTGATTTCTTCAAATCTCCCATGGTATTTTATTAAATGTGGTTTCTCCATACGAGTGAATAGATTAAAAAATGAAAAAAAAATAATGAAGGCAGAAAGAAAGAGAATGAGAAATATTAACAATGCTGGTATGGAAGATGTATTCTTATTTTAGAACCAGTTGTAGACTATAATATTTCTGAGGCCTCTGCATAGTGACTGTAGGGAATCGTTTGGAGTAGTGAATATTGAAAGGATTTCTTAGAGAACTCACTTGCTGCCTATGATACTATTTGCCAGTCTATCTCATTCCCCAACCACCTAAATCACCATTCCTGTGGTCAAGATGTGGATTCACCTCAGCCTTACGATTTTAACATTCGGACCTTCCAAAATAGCTTCTATTGAAATGCAGAACATCAGCTCTGTAGCCAGGAGTTATTTTTTCTACCTCTTTATGACTTCAATCTGAGGAATACAGATGGATCTACCCTAAACCAACATCTGGTTACTTATGTCTCCTCTTTTAACCAAAATCTATTGTGGCAGAACACAGCTTACAGAGGCCATTGTCTACATGTGTATTCTCTGTCATCACATGGTAGGGCTTCCCTGCTGGCTCAGTGGTAAAGAACCCACCTTCTTATTCAGGAGACATAAGAGACATGGGTTCGATCCCTGGGTCAAGATCCCCTGGAGGAAAGCATGGCAACCCACTCCAGTCTTGCATGGAGAATCCCAATGGACAGAGCAGCTAGGTGGGCTACAGTCCAGAGAGTGGCACAGAATCAGACACAACAGAAATGACAGCATGCATGCCTCATCAGATGGTTACTGCTTGGCCTTCATTTCCCCTAATTTAGCACAGAATACCTTTCCTTGTACTATTCTTTTTTCTATTTATCTTTTTTATTCCAGAAACTTAATTGATATACCTCTATCTATATATCCAGAGTTCATGAGTGTATAACTATATCTATATATCACAGTTCATATATTTCATATGCTGAAATATAGCATAATGACTGGAACATATAAATATTTAAGTATAAATCAATTTGACCTTGTTTTTATTACATCAAATGCATATCTTATAGCTATGCATTAAAATTAAATTTGATGGCTCTGCATGGTAATATTGAACAATGCTTTGGGAAATCTGGAATTGGTTGTTGACTGCCACTAACAATTTTTTATAATCTTGAGTGAATCACTTATCAACTCTACCCGTAGTTTCCCTTTAAAATCAAGGGACTAAATCACATTAACTTTATAGTCTCTACTGCTTCTTCAACTATTATTACTGAATCAAAATGAAAATATTCACATTGTCAATAGGCAAGAGGTTATAATAGTTGAAATTAGTAGAATGACAAAATTGACATTAATAAAATGAAAATAGTTGACAGTAATTTTTGTAGATCATAGCCATTTTTATGTTTCATCTCACTGTCATTATACTTTGTGCTTTGTTGATTTTTTCCTATTTAAAAATCAATTTTATGCCCTTTTAAGGATGACTAACTTTAAAGCTGGTGTCCCATCTGTTTTCTCTTTGTTAGCAGACTTTTCGAGGCTACTCTGAGTTCATAAAGAAAATGATTTGCTTTAATAAAGCAGCTTTTCAAAGAGAGAAAAAAATAGCCTTAGATTTTCTTTATACACTAGCTAGTGTCTAAAACCCATAAACTCATCTTAAGTACGAAAAAAAAAAGGTTGGTTATTTGAAAAATTGCTGTTATTAAGTAAATCTCTTATCTCCAAGGCTCAACTATTTACACAGTGAAAGAATGTATTTTTGAAATTCCATGCTTTTAAAAATCGTATCGAACTTGTAGGTAATGATATCCTGACCATAACTTTCCATACCAGAATTCATTTCCTGCTATGTCTCACTATTTATACTCTATACTTCCATTTCAGAAAATCAGATGTATATAAAAATGAATACTATTTCATCATAAATCCCAAACCACTCTGCATACTCTGTATTTCCATACATACTTGTTGTATTATTTTGGTGTTGTAAATTCTTTGAAGGACTTTTATACAGTATTATGTCAAGCATAAAAGGTAAATGTTGTTATTTATCATGTTATTGTTCCATACACACCCCCTGAATTTTCTTAAGTGATATTTGCTGTGCTATGGTTTCGTTGCTCTGTTGTGTCTGACTCTTTGCAACCCCATGGGCTGTGGCTCACCAGGCTCCTCTGTCCATAGGGAGTCACCAGGCAAGAATACTGGAATGAGTTACCATGCCCTCCTCCAGGGGATCTTCCCAGCCCAGGGGTTGAATCCAGGTCTCCTGCAGTGCAGGCAGATCCTTTACTGTCTGAGCCACCAGGGAAGCCCTAAGTGATATTTGGTCTACCTTAAATGTTGCATGTTTCTGGAGGAAAATATAACCAAAGCTAATACAAAATGGCTAGTAATCTAAAAATCACATTTGAATAACATCTTGAATACACAGTTTCTAATCTGGGTATGTGTGTATGTACTTATTCACTCAGCTGTGTCTGACTCTTTGCAACCCTGTGAACTGTAGCCTGCCCCCAGGCCCCTCTGTCCTTGGGAATTCTCCAGGCAAGAACACTAGAGCGGGTTGCCATGTCCTCCTCCAGGGGATCTTCCAAACCCAGAGATCCAACCCAGGTCTCCAGCGTCACAAGCTGATTTCTTTACTGTCTGAATCACCAGGGAAGCCCAAGAATACTGCAGTGGGTAGTCTATCCCTTCTCCAGGGGATCTTCCTGACCCAGGAATCAAACTGGGGTCTCCTGCATTGCAGGCAGATTCTTTATCAGCTAAGCTATCAAGGAATCTAAACTAAAATATTTAAATTCAAATAGTGAAAAGATATTGTGAAAAATGAATCAATGAAGCCAGAGAGAAGCTTCAAGGATCTGGGATCCAGACTGTTCTTTCAAACTACTTTGTCATGGCTGGGGTTAGGGAGGGGAGCAGAAGTGAGGTAAACTATTTGTCTACATCCTGTGTCCCTTTTTTCAACATCATTCTTACCTACTTACATAGTATTCACAGTTTCTGGATACCTCCACTTCCAATGATTTCTTTCAAACCCTTTTCAACAGGGATAATCTGATTCATACAAAGGTTTAAATGACTAATAACTTAATAACGTTATACTTCAAGTTAACTGGAAACAAATTCTGCATGAAGTTTGAGTATAATTTATGTAATAAACTAAATTCAGAATTAATAAGTGAGGAATATTTTAAAACCCTAGAGGAAGGAAACAAAGGTAAGATTCTAGTATCAACAAAACAATTAGGTAGAGAGGTACTTATTTCTTTTTTTGACAGAGCGACATGATAGGATATATGATTTAGAATTCAAAGCCCTTATATTACTACTTGAAGCCTCTTGAGTAAGCCAATTATTATTAAGAGCCTCAGTTTTCTATCTATTGGAGAAGGCAATGGCACCCCACTCCAGTACTCTTGCCTGGAAAATCCCATGGACGGAGGAGCCTGGTAGGCTGCAGTCCATGGGGTCGCACAGAGTCGGACATGACTGAAAGACTTCACTTTCACTTTTCACTTTCATGCATTGGAGAAGGAAATGGCAACCCACTCCAGTGTTCTTGCCTGGAGAATCCCAGGGACAGGGGAGCCTGGTGGGCTGCCGTCTCTGGGGTCGCACAGAGTCAGACACGACTGAACGGACTTAGCAGCAGCAGCAGAGGAAGGAAACAAAGGTAAGATTCTAGTATCAACAAAACAATTAGGTAGAGAGGTACTTATTTCTTTTTTTGACAGAGCGACATGATAGGATATATGATTTAGAATTCAAAGCCCTTATATTACTACTTGAAGCCTCTTGAGTAAGCCAATTATTATTAAGAGCCTCAGTTTTCTATCTATAAAATGAAAGTGAGGTATTTGAAACAAGTTTTAATGTACAATTACAAGGATAAATTAAGATATTTTATGTGAAAGCAATGTGTAACATTTAAAGTATGTGACAGATGAGATTCTATAATGGTATTGTTTGTAATAGCTCCCAAATTCTACTGTATTTCATTATGCATTGCTTTTGTTTAGTCGGTCAAGCTTACTCTAAAAATAACTTGCTTTATATTATAAAACACCACATGAACAATGTAAAATTCCTGAATTTTTATTTTGCTTCCTTTTTTTTCCTTTAAAAAAACTTTTTGTTTTGTATTGGGATATAGTTGATTAACAATGTTGTGATAGTTTCAGGTGAATATTGAAGGGACTCAGCCATACATAAAAATGGATACAAGGATATATATTTTACTTCCTTTCTCTTGTTATCTCACAGATTAGATAAGTAATGGCTTACTTTTAGGAGTCTCCCAGCAGAGCCAATGGGGTAAAATATCTCATAAGATAGAATTATTAAGCAAAGCATTTAGGACTCTAATTATTTAATCAGTATGACTGATTGCATATATATACATATATATGTATATATATATGTAAGTATATGTACTAGATATGCTTATTATATGTACTAGATATGTACTGATATGTATATATATATGTACTAGAATACAAGANAGAATTATTAAGCAAAGCATTTAGGACTCTAATTATTTAATCAGTATGACTGATTGCATATATATACATATATATGTATATATATATGTAAGTATATGTACTAGATATGCTTATTATATGTACTAGATATGTACTGATATGTATATATATATGTACTAGAATACAAGAGAAACAATAGGCTAGATTCTTAATTATATTACATATGTAGATTTATTGGATACAAGAAATATTTCCATCTTGTTATTCTATAGCAAATGGCTAGAAAGCCTTTGAATTATTCACAAAAAGACATTGTGAATAAAAATTTTTGTGATTTTCTAATTCTACTTTGAAGACCTAAATAGACATTTTTTAAAATATAAATGTAGGTTCCGGCAGAGAGCTGGGCTAGAAGCGGATCGTGGCCTTCTACCCTAGGGCCCTCCAGGCCCTCCGGCCTCTGGGCGGTAGGTGAACTGGGGGGCCCCGGGACATTCTCGGGTGTGTTTTGCAGCGTGGTCGCCGAGGCCGGCAGTTGGCAGGCCCCAAGACTTGAAGCAGCCGCGAACCTCTCCCCCGACCCCCACCGCCGCGACCTAATGGCGGCGGCCCCTCCAAGCCAGGGTCCTGCCGACCTGTCTCTTCACCCAGAGCTGCAGGGCTTGGGCTTAGGCGAAGCCTCCGCCTGCCCACCGAAAACGTCGTGCCTTTGGGCGTCGGGGGTGGCAGGACTAGAAGAACAGCGGCCGCTCTAACTCCGCGGAGGGCCGTTAGAGCCTCGGAGGCCAGGGAAAGATTGTGGACGCCAGCTCGTCCACCCTTAGGCCTTGGGGCCACGTGGATCCGCGACCTGAGGTGACCGCTCTGTCCCAGTGGACGAGGCCTCACCTCGTCCGGACAACGACGGACGAAGGCCTTAGCGAGGTCCCGTTAAGCGGAGCCATGGTCAACGACGGGTGGAACGTTAGCGGCCCAGCGGGCAGTGATCGTTGTTCTACCGAGATATTGATGTCGGAAGATAGAAATGGTAGAATAACATACCCCTTGTGGCCAACAGAAAGTGCCCGCCGCCCTCTGAGAAGATTTACTGGCTGCTGATAAAAGGCCTGTGTATATAATATGAAAAAGCTGCTCTCAACTTTATCCCCAACCTTTCAAAAGAAGACTTTCACTACATCTAGGCCTCCTAGATGTAAAGAGGTGGCCGACGTATGATAAAATAGAAAAATCACGTCTTGTAAATGCCCATTTGTTTTTTTAAAAAAGAGAAAACTATAGAAAAGAAATGTCTTCTGGAAATGACTTTTCAAAATGGAGTTGTTTGATTACGTCTAGAAGCAACTTCTGGAGCCACCGAAGTCCCCATTTGTTCAGTGGGTTGGAGGACGTCAAATGGAAGACCTTGAGGAGGAAGAATAGAAAGTTCTATGCCAGACTGGTCATACTTAGAAGACATTTCTATATAACCATTGTTTTGTGTGTGCATTTTATTATACTAATGTATATATATGGAATTTAGAAAGACGGTAACATAACCCTGTATGCGAGAAAGCAAAAGAGACACAGATGTATAGAACAGTCTTTTGGACTCTGTGGGAGAGGGTGGGATGATTTGGGAGAATGGCATTGAAACATGTATAATATCATATAAGAAACAAATCGCCAGTCCAGGTTCGATGCAGGATAGAGGATGCCTGGGGCTGGTGCACTGGGATGACCCAGAAAGATGGTACAGGGAGGGAAGTGAAGGGGATCCAGGATGGGGAACACGTGTACACCCATGGTGGATTCATGTTGATGTATGGCAAAATTAATAAAATATTGTAAAGTAAAAAAATAATAAATAAAATGTTGTGTTTCAAAAGAACCATCAAGAAAGTAAAAGTTTACAAAACAGAAGTTACCTACAAATCGTGTCTGATAAGAAAGTTATATCCAGAGTATGTAAAAAAAACTCATCCTTCAACAATGAAAAGACAGATAATCCAATTTAAAATGGGCAAATAATTTGAAAAGACACTTCTTCAAAGAAGATACACAAATGACTGATAGGCACATGAAAAACTGCTCAACATTATTAATCATTAGGAAAATGCAAGTCAAAACCACACTGAGAAAAAAACACATTGAGCTATCACTTTACACTCATTAGGATAATTAAAAAAAAAAAAAAGACTGACAACAAAAATGTTTGAAGAAATGAAGAATTTGGACTCCTATACAGATCTTCAACTTACAGTAGGGTTGCTGCTGCTGCTGCTAAGTCGCTTCATTCATGTCCGACTCTGTGTGACCCCATGGATGGCAGCCCACCAGGCTCCCCCGTCTCTGGGATTCTCCAGGCGAGAACACTGAAGTGGGTTGCCATTGCCTTCTCCAATGCATGAAAGTGAAAAGTGAAAGTGAGGTCGCTCAGTCGTGTCTGACTCTTAGCGACCCCATGGACTGCAGCCTACCAGGCTCCTCCATCCATGGGATTTTCCAGGCAAGAGTACTGGAGTAGGTTGCCATTGCCTTCTCCATACAGTAGGGTTACTTCCTGATAAATCTATCAAGTTGAAAATATCCTAAATTGAAAATGCATTTAATACAGCTAACATATAGAACATCATAGCTTAGTCTAGTCTACCTCAAACATGCTCAGAACATTTACATTAGCAAAATTATGTGGGCAAAATTATCTAGGACAAAATTTATTTTATAATATAATGTTGAATGTTTCATGTAATTTATTGAATACTGTACTGAAAGTGAAAAACAGAATGGTTGTATAGGTACAGAACTGTGTGTCAGTTGTTTGCCCCCATGATGATGGGGCTGCCTGGAAGCTATAGCTTGCTGCTGACACCCAGCATCTTGAGAGTTGCTAGCTCAGGGGAAAAAAAAATTAAAACTCAAAATTCAAAGTACCATTTCTGCTACAATATTTATTGATTTTGTACCATTGTAAAGTTGAAAAACTGTATGTTGAACAATCCTAAGTCAGGGACCCTTTGTACATTGGTGGTAGAACTTTCATTCTAAGTAGTGTAGCCACTTTCCAAACACTTAACAGTTCCCCAAAATGTTAAATATAGAGTTACCATGAAGTGAAGTGAAATGAAGTCACTCAGTTGTGTCCGACTCTTTGCGACCCCATGGACTGTAGCCTACTAGGGTCTTCTGTCCATGGGATTTTCCAGGCAATAGTCCTGGAGTGAATTGCCATTTCCTTCTCCAGGGGATCTTCCCAACCCAGGGATCAAACCCAGGTCTCCTGCATTGTAGACAGACGCTCTACCATCTGAGCCACCAGGGAAGTCTCACCCAGCAATCTCATTCCTAGATATATACCAAGATAACTAGAACATACAACTATAAAAAAAACTTGACAGAAATTTTCTGAGTAGCATTTTTCATGTGGGGAATATCTGGAAAAGTGCATGCATGTTCTGCTGCTACGTACTCTTGAATCCCCAAGACTGTAGCCTCCCAGACTCCTCTGTCCATGAGATTTTCCAGGCAGGAATACTGGGTTGCCATTTCCTTCTCCAGGGGATCTTCCCAACCCGGGGATCAAACCCACATCTCCTGCCTTGGCAGCTGAATTCTTTACCTCTGAGCCACCAGGAAAGCCCCTGGAAAAGTGGAAACAACCCAAATACCGAGTAATGAATTCAGTGACTAATGAATGAACCAAATGTGGTGGTATATCCAAATAATGGAATATTACTCAACAATAAAAACAAAAGAAGTACTGATAAATATTACCAAATAGACAAACTTTAAACATGATGCTAAATGAAAGAAGCCAATCACAAAATGCATTTGTATGAAATGTTCAAAACAGGCAAACTCATAGAAAACAAAGGGAATTAGAGATTTCCATGGAGAGAGGAGAGGAGCAAAGGAAGTAATTGTTCATGCGTACTGGGTTTCCTGATGGGGTGATGGAAATGTTCTAAATTTGACTGTGGTGATGGATGCACAACTCTGAACACTAAAAGTCATTTCATTGTATAAATAAAATATAAATTTATTTATTTTAATTGGAGGCTAATTACTTTACAATATTGTAGTGGTTTTGCCATACATTGACATGAATCCACCGTGGGTGTACGTGTGTTCCCCATCCTGAGCCCCCCTCCCACCTCCCTCCCCATTCCATCCCTCTGGGTCATCCCAGTGTACCAGCCCCAAGCACCCTTTTCTTCAGAGAAGACATACAGAGGCCAGTAGGCACATGAAAAGATGCTCATCACAATTAATTATCAGAGACATGCAAATCAAAACTATGAGGAGGTACCAACTTACACCAGTCAGAATGGCCATTATTAAAATGTCTACAAATAACAAATGCTGGAGAGGATATGGAGAAAAGTGACCTACAGGTAAATTGGCACAGCCACTGTGGAAAACAGGATGGAAGTTCCTCAAAAAAGACTAAAAATAGAGATGCCATATGATTCAGCAGTCCCACTCCTAGGCATAAATCCAAACAAAACTCTAATTTGTAAAGATACATGCACCCCGATGTTCACTGCTGCACTATTTACAATAAAAAAGACATGGAAACAAAATGTCCCTCAACAGATGAGTGAATAAAGAAGATATGGTACATAAACACAATGAAATACTATTCAGCCATAAAATGAATACAATAATGCCACTTGCAGCAACATGGATGAACCTAGAGATTATCATAATAAGTGAAGTAAACCACAAAGAGAAATATGTACGATATCACTTATATGTGGAATCTAAAAACACAAATGAACATTTTTATGGAACAGAAACAGAGAACATATCTATGGTTGTCAAGGCGGTAAGAGAGGTGAGGAAGGGAAGGACTGGGAGTTTGGGATTAAAAGGTGCAAACTATTCTATATAGGATTTATTTAAACAATAACGTCCTACTGTTCAGCACAGGAGCCTATATTCAATATCCTGTGGTAAAACAGGAGAAAAGAATATGAAAAAAGAATATGTATAATAATTTGTTATACAGCGTAAATTAATACAACATTGTTAACCTACTATATTTCAATAAAATTTTAAATAAAAGAGTGCTATCTAATATGTGCCAAATATTGGGCATCTGCCTATCTAAACAAGAGATTAATTTTTCATGTTGTGGTTAAACCACAGTAACTGTCCACTATTTTGCATTCCTATGCAAACACATAAAAATTATTCCCTGCTCCTTTCCCTTAGACATATAAAATTAGCTTAAACCCTCAATTAGGCTTTTATTTAGAAATCACACTTTTCTGGAACATCAGTTGTGCAGAATTTTACTCTTTTAGGTTTCTTCTGAATTGAATCCTTAATCATTCACCCTTATTACTACTATCAGCAGCGATTGTTTGAAATTCTCATTTAAATAAACATTTTACGAAAAAGAATTATTCACACTAAATGGGTTACAATGCACACATATTAGTTCTAAAGAAAACTTATGGTTGTTCTTCAGAATTTTGTTCTTTCCAGAATTTATTTAGCTCTAAACAGAAGAGCCCTACTGGCTTGCGGGAAAGCTGTTGCATGCTTCCACCTTCCTCAGGTGAGGCTGATGCCTTGGTCTTCCTCTCTCAGGAACCGGGCCTTTAGCTGACCTTATTAACATTCACCTTCTTATCTTATGCATGTCCTCTAACCCTGGTTGAATCCTACATGCCCACCAGGAGGATTTAGTTTCCTGTAAGGAATTTAGGAGTGAGACTGAGCCAGAAGAAGTAATTTAACTCCAGACAATTTCCTCTTGGTAATTTGTGGTATCTGAAAAAAGTAGGTCTTGTCTGCCAGAACCTTTGAATGTTTCTTTTTGGTTATTACTTCAACTTTTTATGACAAAGCTTCCTGCTTGCAAAGCAGTAACTACTTCTCTATACAATCTCTCTGTGGTAGAGTGTTTCTAGACCTTTAAGAAAAACTCTTCTCTTTATCACTGAAAACAGATTTCACATCTAAGGGTAAAAACAGATGCAGCAATGTGCCAACACTTCTGCAGAGAAATGTCCTGTATTTATAACTGCTTTAAAAATTCTATTCCTCAGTGATGACAGGAAAAGGACAGTTGTTTTTAATAAATATGACTTGAGTTTATACTGACATTTAAGTGATTGTCATTGGCAAAGAGACACATTTCAGGTCTACCGATTTACCCCATGCTAATATATTATGTAGTGAAAAATCAAAATTTGCTTTTTAAGTAGTTCATGACATTCCATTAGCATTCCTCCATGTGGAGAAAGTTATTTTTTAAGACAAAACCTTTGGATTTTATGCCTCATACTGTGTTTTTTATTGTTATTGTTGAGCAAGATTTATATTTATACATGTTTCCAGTGTTTATTAGTACATTGTATTCGGTTAATAAATGAGTTAATTTTTTTATACCAGGCTCCTCCATCCATGGGATTTTCCAGGCAAGAGTACTGGAGTAGGTTGCCATTGCCTTCTCCATACAGTAGGGTTACTTCCTGATAAATCTATCAAGTTGAAAATATCCTAAATTGAAAATGCATTTAATACAGCTAACATATAGAACATCATAGCTTAGTCTAGTCTACCTCAAACATGCTCAGAACATTTACATTAGCAAAATTATGTGGGCAAAATTATCTAGGACAAAATTTATTTTATAATATAATGTTGAATGTTTCATGTAATTTATTGAATACTGTACTGAAAGTGAAAAACAGAATGGTTGTATAGGTACAGAACTGTGTGTCAGTTGTTTGCCCCCATGATGATGGGGCTGCCTGGAAGCTATAGCTTGCTGCTGACACCCAGCATCTTGAGAGTTGCTAGCTCAGGGGAAAAAAAAATTAAAACTCAAAATTCAAAGTACCATTTCTGCTACAATATTTATTGATTTTGTACCATTGTAAAGTTGAAAAACTGTATGTTGAACAATCCTAAGTCAGGGACCCTTTGTACATTGGTGGTAGAACTTTCATTCTAAGTAGTGTAGCCACTTTCCAAACACTTAACAGTTCCCCAAAATGTTAAATATAGAGTTACCATGAAGTGAAGTGAAATGAAGTCACTCAGTTGTGTCCGACTCTTTGCGACCCCATGGACTGTAGCCTACTAGGGTCTTCTGTCCATGGGATTTTCCAGGCAATAGTCCTGGAGTGAATTGCCATTTCCTTCTCCAGGGGATCTTCCCAACCCAGGGATCAAACCCAGGTCTCCTGCATTGTAGACAGACGCTCTACCATCTGAGCCACCAGGGAAGTCTCACCCAGCAATCTCATTCCTAGATATATACCAAGATAACTAGAACATACAACTATAAAAAAAACTTGACAGAAATTTTCTGAGTAGCATTTTTCATGTGGGGAATATCTGGAAAAGTGCATGCATGTTCTGCTGCTACGTACTCTTGAATCCCCAAGACTGTAGCCTCCCAGACTCCTCTGTCCATGAGATTTTCCAGGCAGGAATACTGGGTTGCCATTTCCTTCTCCAGGGGATCTTCCCAACCCGGGGATCAAACCCACATCTCCTGCCTTGGCAGCTGAATTCTTTACCTCTGAGCCACCAGGAAAGCCCCTGGAAAAGTGGAAACAACCCAAATACCGAGTAATGAATTCAGTGACTAATGAATGAACCAAATGTGGTGGTATATCCAAATAATGGAATATTACTCAACAATAAAAACAAAAGAAGTACTGATAAATATTACCAAATAGACAAACTTTAAACATGATGCTAAATGAAAGAAGCCAATCACAAAATGCATTTGTATGAAATGTTCAAAACAGGCAAACTCATAGAAAACAAAGGGAATTAGAGATTTCCATGGAGAGAGGAGAGGAGCAAAGGAAGTAATTGTTCATGCGTACTGGGTTTCCTGATGGGGTGATGGAAATGTTCTAAATTTGACTGTGGTGATGGATGCACAACTCTGAACACCTAAAGTCATTTCATTGTATAAATAAAATATAAATTTATTTATTTTAATTGGAGGCTAATTACTTTACAATATTGTAGTGGTTTTGCCATACATTGACATGAATCCACCGTGGGTGTACGTGTGTTCCCCATCCTGAGCCCCCCTCCCACCTCCCTCCCCATTCCATCCCTCTGGGTCATCCCAGTGTACCAGCCCCAAGCACCCTTTTCTTCAGAGAAGACATACAGAGGCCAGTAGGCACATGAAAAGATGCTCATCACAATTAATTATCAGAGACATGCAAATCAAAACTATGAGGAGGTACCAACTTACACCAGTCAGAATGGCCATTATTAAAATGTCTACAAATAACAAATGCTGGAGAGGATATGGAGAAAAGTGACCTACAGGTAAATTGGCACAGCCACTGTGGAAAACAGGATGGAAGTTCCTCAAAAAAGACTAAAAATAGAGATGCCATATGATTCAGCAGTCCCACTCCTAGGCATAAATCCAAACAAAACTCTAATTTGTAAAGATACATGCACCCCGATGTTCACTGCTGCACTATTTACAATAAAAAAGACATGGAAACAAAATGTCCCTCAACAGATGAGTGAATAAAGAAGATATGGTACATAAACACAATGAAATACTATTCAGCCATAAAATGAATACAATAATGCCACTTGCAGCAACATGGATGAACCTAGAGATTATCATAATAAGTGAAGTAAACCACAAAGAGAAATATGTACGATATCACTTATATGTGGAATCTAAAAACACAAATGAACATTTTTATGGAACAGAAACAGAGAACATATCTATGGTTGTCAAGGCGGTAAGAGAGGTGAGGAAGGGAAGGACTGGGAGTTTGGGATTAAAAGGTGCAAACTATTCTATATAGGATTTATTTAAACAATAACGTCCTACTGTTCAGCACAGGAGCCTATATTCAATATCCTGTGGTAAAACAGGAGAAAAGAATATGAAAAAAGAATATGTATAATAATTTGTTATACAGCGTAAATTAATACAACATTGTTAACCTACTATATTTCAATAAAATTTTAAATAAAAGAGTGCTATCTAATATGTGCCAAATATTGGGCATCTGCCTATCTAAACAAGAGATTAATTTTTCATGTTGTGGTTAAACCACAGTAACTGTCCACTATTTTGCATTCCTATGCAAACACATAAAAATTATTCCCTGCTCCTTTCCCTTAGACATATAAAATTAGCTTAAACCCTCAATTAGGCTTTTATTTAGAAATCACACTTTTCTGGAACATCAGTTGTGCAGAATTTTACTCTTTTAGGTTTCTTCTGAATTGAATCCTTAATCATTCACCCTTATTACTACTATCAGCAGCGATTGTTTGAAATTCTCATTTAAATAAACATTTTACGAAAAAGAATTATTCACACTAAATGGGTTACAATGCACACATATTAGTTCTAAAGAAAACTTATGGTTGTTCTTCAGAATTTTGTTCTTTCCAGAATTTATTTAGCTCTAAACAGAAGAGCCCTACTGGCTTGCGGGAAAGCTGTTGCATGCTTCCACCTTCCTCAGGTGAGGCTGATGCCTTGGTCTTCCTCTCTCAGGAACCGGGCCTTTAGCTGACCTTATTAACATTCACCTTCTTATCTTATGCATGTCCTCTAACCCTGGTTGAATCCTACATGCCCACCAGGAGGATTTAGTTTCCTGTAAGGAATTTAGGAGTGAGACTGAGCCAGAAGAAGTAATTTAACTCCAGACAATTTCCTCTTGGTAATTTGTGGTATCTGAAAAAAGTAGGTCTTGTCTGCCAGAACCTTTGAATGTTTCTTTTTGGTTATTACTTCAACTTTTTATGACAAAGCTTCCTGCTTGCAAAGCAGTAACTACTTCTCTATACAATCTCTCTGTGGTAGAGTGTTTCTAGACCTTTAAGAAAAACTCTTCTCTTTATCACTGAAAACAGATTTCACATCTAAGGGTAAAAACAGATGCAGCAATGTGCCAACACTTCTGCAGAGAAATGTCCTGTATTTATAACTGCTTTAAAAATTCTATTCCTCAGTGATGACAGGAAAAGGACAGTTGTTTTTAATAAATATGACTTGAGTTTATACTGACATTTAAGTGATTGTCATTGGCAAAGAGACACATTTCAGGTCTACCGATTTACCCCATGCTAATATATTATGTAGTGAAAAATCAAAATTTGCTTTTTAAGTAGTTCATGACATTCCATTAGCATTCCTCCATGTGGAGAAAGTTATTTTTTAAGACAAAACCTTTGGATTTTATGCCTCATACTGTGTTTTTTATTGTTATTGTTGAGCAAGATTTATATTTATACATGTTTCCAGTGTTTATTAGTACATTGTATTCGGTTAATAAATGAGTTAATTTTTTTAAATTGTGAATTGTAAAGGCCCAGAAGAGTGTCTAGTGTATAATAAGTATTATTTGTGTTTGTGAAGTAAAAATTACAAAAGCTTAATTTCACTTTCCTAGTAGCAGCAGCAGCAGCAGTATATGTATATGACTATTATTTTCAGAGATACTGCATTGGTCACTTTTATTTGCCTGACTTAGAGAAGCATTATTGCTCAGGCAAGGAATTCTCAGCTGGGGACAGTTATACCTTTCAGGAGACACTTGGCACCGTCTGGAGACATTTCTCTTTGCTATAACTGGGTGCAGGTGTATCTGGCACCTACAAGCAGAGGCAAAGGCTGGTAACAAGCAGCCTATAATCCACGGGGCAGTCCCCTACAGCAAAAAATATATATAATCCCCAATGTAAATAGTGCTGAGGCTGAGAAACCCATGGCTTAGAGGTTGAGTTCTAATTCACATTATGCTACCCACTAAATCCTGGAATCCTGGTAGGATTGACGTGTAAGCGCTTCAGTTTCTTTGTCATTAAATGAGTATAATAAAATAATAGAAAGTTACTAATACATGAAACACAGCACATAACTTGGCACATTGCAAATGGTCACTCAATCTTAGCTATTATTATAAATAAGATCTGAGGTAAAGTGATTTATCTGCTATCTAATCATTTTTTAATCTAATTATCTGCTCTCTCAAGTTTAGTATATTTAAGAATTCTTTCCCACCTCAGATCTTTTCACTATCAGGCATCAATAGACAACTAGGTCTTAAAAACATTTATCACTGCCTTACTGCATTTTTGTTGTTGTTGCACATTAATTTTGTTCTGTCTTGTCCAAGATTCAAGGCTTGCTTAGAATTTCATAAAGGCAAATAATGCTTTCTCAATAATGTGAATCCTACAATTGTCTTTTCCTTGGCTTCATTTTAATTCACAATATACAACTCAGTTCTCTAATAGACTCAGGGTTAAGTCACTGTGGACTTCATTAAAACTAAATTAGAAATTAGCATGATGGAGTTCTACCAAAAAAGATTTTCATCTCCTTAAAGAGCAGAGTCCAGCAGTTCAGTTCAGTTCAGTCGCTCAGTCATGTCCGACTCTTTGCGACCCCATGAATCGCAGCATGCCAGGCCTCCCTGTCCATCACCAATTCCTGGAATTCACTCGGACTTACGTCCATCGAGTCAGTGATGCCATCCAGCCATCTCATCCTTGGTCGTCCCCTTCTCCTCCTGCCCCCAATCCCTCCCAGCATCAGAGTCTTTTCCAATGAGTCAACTCTTTGCATGAGGTGGCCAAAGTACTAGAGTTTCAACTTTAGCATCATTCGTTCCAAAGAAATCCCTGGGTTGATCTCCTTCAGAATGGACTGCTTGGATCTCCTTGCAGTCCTAGGGACTCTCAAGAGTCTTCTCCAACACCACAGTTCAAAAGCATCCATTCTTTGGCACTCAGCCTTCTTCACAGTCCAACTCTCACATCCATACATGACCACAGGGAAAACCATAGCCTTGACTAGATGGACCTTAGTCAGCAAAGTAATGTATATCTAGGTTGAATATGCTATCTAGGTTGGTCATAACTTTTCTTCCAAAGAGTAAGTGTCTTTTAATTTCATGGCTGAAGTCACCATCTGCAGTGATTTTGGAGCCTAGAAGAATAAAGTCAGCCACTGTTTCCACTATTTCCCCATCTATTGCCCATGAAGTGATGGGACCGGATGCCATGATCTTCGTTTTCTGAATGTTGAGCTTTAAGCCAACTTTTTCACTCTCCTCTTTCACTTTCATCAAGAGGCTTTTTAGTTCTTCTTCACTTTCTGCCATAAGGGTGGTGTCATCTGCATATCTGAGCTTATTGATATTTCTCCTGGCAATCTTGATTCCAGCTTGTGTTTCTTCCAGTCCAGCGTTTCTCATGATGTACTCTGCATANAGTGATGCCATCCAGCCATCTCATCCTTGGTCGTCCCCTTCTCCTCCTGCCCCCAATCCCTCCCAGCATCAGAGTCTTTTCCAATGAGTCAACTCTTTGCATGAGGTGGCCAAAGTACTAGAGTTTCAACTTTAGCATCATTCGTTCCAAAGAAATCCCTGGGTTGATCTCCTTCAGAATGGACTGCTTGGATCTCCTTGCAGTCCTAGGGACTCTCAAGAGTCTTCTCCAACACCACAGTTCAAAAGCATCCATTCTTTGGCACTCAGCCTTCTTCACAGTCCAACTCTCACATCCATACATGACCACAGGGAAAACCATAGCCTTGACTAGATGGACCTTAGTCAGCAAAGTAATGTATATCTAGGTTGAATATGCTATCTAGGTTGGTCATAACTTTTCTTCCAAAGAGTAAGTGTCTTTTAATTTCATGGCTGAAGTCACCATCTGCAGTGATTTTGGAGCCTAGAAGAATAAAGTCAGCCACTGTTTCCACTATTTCCCCATCTATTGCCCATGAAGTGATGGGACCGGATGCCATGATCTTCGTTTTCTGAATGTTGAGCTTTAAGCCAACTTTTTCACTCTCCTCTTTCACTTTCATCAAGAGGCTTTTTAGTTCTTCTTCACTTTCTGCCATAAGGGTGGTGTCATCTGCATATCTGAGCTTATTGATATTTCTCCTGGCAATCTTGATTCCAGCTTGTGCTTCCTCCAGCCCAGTATTTCTCATGATGTGTTCTGCATATAAGTTAAATAAGCAGGGTGACAATATATAGCCTTGATGTACTCCTTTTCCTATTTGGAACCAGTCTGTTGTTCCATGTCCAGTTCTAACTGTTGCTTCCTGACCTGCATACAGATGTCTCAAGAGGCAGGTTAGGTGGTCTGGTATTCCCATCTCTTTCAGAATTTTCCACAGTTTATTGGGATCCATACAGTCAAAGGCATTGGCATAGTCAATAAAGCAGAAATAGATGTTTTTCTGGAACTCTCTCGCTTTTTTGATGATCCAGCGGATGTTGGCAATTTGATAGTGGTAAAGCATTTGTTTGGAACACTATAGAACCCATCCTCTGAAAGCTGGACAAGAGAGTTTCCTTTAAGGTGCATGCGTTAATGGAAAGGGGACTATGTACAGAATGTGTTGTGTTAGTCACTAGTTGTGCCTGACTCTTTGCAACCCCGAGGACTGCAGCCCAGCAGGCCCCTCTGTCCATGGGATTTTCCAGGCAAGGATACTGGAGTGGTTTGCCATTTCCTTATCCAATGTACAGAATACTCCTTTTAATTCTTCTCTAAAATGTGTCACTTGATTTATCCTTTATTTAAGAGAACTTATAAACATTACTTGGGGAAGGCAATGGCACCCCACCCCAGTACTCTTGCCTGGAAAATCCAATGGACGGAGTAGCCTGGTGGGGTGCAGTCCATGGGGTCGCTAACAGTCGGACAGACTGCGTGATTTCATTTTCACTTTTCTCTTTCATGCATTGGAGAAGGAAATGGCAGCCCATTCCAATATTTTTGCCTGGAGAATCCCAGGGATGGGGGAGCCTGGTGGGCTGCCGTCTATGGGGTCACACAGAGTCAGACACGACTGAAGTGACTTAGCAGCAGCAGCAGCATAAACATTACTAAAGAAAGGATGTGACAGAGGTCTCTATGTCTGTCTCTAGGGATTAATGAATAGAAAGAAAATAATAGTGAAGATCAAGTTTACATTGAAGACACAATGAGGAAACTCAACACACACCATTAAAGGTGTTGAATTATTCCAGTTTGTATTTTAGAAGCAAATTTGCTCACATTTTGGGTAAAAAGGGATTTATAGGCAATTTTTTTTCATTACTGTATATTTACAGTAATGGAAATGGAGATTGTTACAGTTAACACTTATTTACAGATTTTGATATTTTACTCAATGAGCAATAATATTGTACATGCCTTTATTCAAAGCACTCTTCATATATGTAACCATATT
This sequence comes from Oreotragus oreotragus, assembly GCA_006410675.1. Taxonomy (NCBI): domain Eukaryota; kingdom Metazoa; phylum Chordata; class Mammalia; order Artiodactyla; family Bovidae; genus Oreotragus; species Oreotragus oreotragus. The sequence continues at coordinate 336,571 of SJYX01014182.1, read as the reverse complement.
TTACAGTAAATAGAGATGGCTTCTTGATATCACTGTTATCACTGTATTAATAGTTTATGTTATTCTGCCTGTAGATTTATGTATTGATATATTTTAGTAATTAGGAGAATATATTACTGTAGAGTGTTCTGTCATTTATTAGGCTGCCTCAACTCATGCCTTCGTCATTTATTTTCTGCACTAATGAAGTGACCTGTTCAATTAATCTGCAGGATACAAGACCTGTGTTAAATGGGGTCTCAGTCATCTGTCGTATCTATATTTTAAGTAACATTGCTACCACTACTCAAGCATCAAAATTTATTCTTTTTATAAATTAAACTAGATTCTGCTAATTCTCTTTTTATTTCTGAATCCAAAATGTTTGCATAAATGGAAGATAAAGACATTGAGTTAAAGAGATTTTATTGGGAGTATTTCCATAACCCAGGTTTTGGCTAAGGAAATTTCCCTGTGTGTCATGTTGACACATGGAGAAGAGAGAGATTAAGAAGTGCTGCTGTGCAATAACTCCTTTTTAATTCACTTTCTACAGTATTGAAAAAATGTACTGCAAGAGATTTTTTTCCAGTTGCTTTGATATCTAGTGCTTTAGATATGATGTCATGTTGCTTTTGTGGCTATGAAAGGTTTGTTATTTCTTCCAGGTATATTTTATAGTAACATATGTGTCTTGCTTTTTATTGGGGAAAGTACAACTAAAGGGGAGGTGAAGCTACAAAAACATCCCTGAAAAGTTGACATTCCCCACTACTTTCAAGAAAGGAGGCGAAAAACATACCACCAGTGCTTGGTAGTTTATGATTCAGGTAATATATCACTTCATAAAGATCAAAGTAATCAGCTCATCTACTACAGAAAAATGTCAAGAGAAAGAAAATTTCATATTAGATGTGTTTTTCCTTACTGATAAAACTTATGATTTTCGATTCTTCTCTGGACTATATAATTATCCGGGAGTTACTGGTAAATGTCAGGCACTATTGGGAGCGGTGGATTCAGCATTAAACAAGGCAAGCAATGTCCCTGACCTTATGAAACTTTTATTTTAGTTGGCTTGGGTGTAGAAGTAAGTAGGCATCAAAGTGTCTATTCTTGAATGTAAAACATAACAGTATTCTTCATTGTATGTTTTACTTCCTTGATAAGCTCATTAGTAGGAAACCATAAACCTTATTCAGGAGGCAAGTTTTTAGTATCAGTTACCTAAGAGTTACTCCTGCTACAAGAACTCTGAGCAGTGATAATTTGGGCTCACTTTAGCATACTTTCATATACATATGTTATTTACATTCAAATTATGTTATTTTCAGTAACCTTTATGTTTGTTAAAATACTATTTAATATTAGCAATTTTTCTAATTAATAACTTTTTTCTAGCTAGTTATTAAGAATTATTTCAAGTATTTTTCAGGAACAATTCTAGTCGTAAAACAATATTTTGGGTTAAGTAGGGAACATTTGCAGAAAAATATATCTTAAAATAAAATAATCAGTCATGTGCTAAGTTTTAATCTATGTGATAAATTAGGAAGTCATTGCCTGATAACATTTTGGCAATTACCAGTATAGGTCACACACATGAAAACAAATTCAGAAAAAAAATAAAAAATTAATTTCTGGTTGAAACATGACTCCACTCCTTGTTAATTCTATCATTGTGACATGCTGTCTCAATGAAAATTGGGCTATGCACATTGGCATAATTACTGTATGTCCACTTTGTATCAGAAATCAGCCAATGTTTAAATGTAATAAAAACTAAAATCAGGATAAATCTTACAGTTAATGCTTTCAACCATGTTGCAGTGGAGTACATGTGGATTTTTATTATAGCTTCATATTGTCCTTTCTTTGATGCAGTTATGCAGTTATATGCAGTGTTTTCACTACATATATTGTTACCAATAATATTATTTTCCAAAAGTTTTTACTATGATTTGATTTTATAGCAAATATTATGTTGTATGTAACTGTTATTAGTGAAAAAACATAATATTGTTACCTTCATTTCCATATTCTCTCTAAATTAAAAACCAAATGCTTTATCAAAAGAAAGAATATACTCACATATAAATGAAGTTGTATCATTGAGACAAATGCAAAAGGACTATCTATCAAGCCTAAGAAAGGAAAGTGGAGAAAGAACAAATTGGAATGAGAGGCTGGTGTGACTGATGAATCTATCACACCATTAATAAAGAAGGAGAGTGGTTTTTGTTTGTTCTTAATTAGCATCATAAGATTTTTCTTTCTTAGTGGTCTGTAAAACTATGTGTTTTAAAATCAGTCACCGTGAATTCAGTGAAATGCAGATCATATGCTCTACTGATGAAATGAGAGGAAAGAATATAGGAAACTAAAGAATAGATTTTAATATAACTTCAATATTGACTTATTAATCACTAAATTTGCCACCATTCATCTTCTATTATGAACTCTAAGGAAAGGTAATAAAATAACTCTTTGAGAACTAAATTGTCTAAAACTTAACATAATTATATTAGCTTGTAGAAATTTAATTCTGCTTTTGCAAAAGATGTGGCTAGGTATATGCACTGCAAGTTCCCTCTGGGCAGCATGATCCCTCTGAATCACTGCAGCCAAGTGTGTGTGTGTGTGTGTGTGTGTGTGTGTGTGCCAAAACACATTTGGAATTAAGAGGATCTTTCCTGTGTTTGTCTACACAGAATAAACTATATACTTAAATGTAGGCTTTTAGATATCAGTAAGGATAAAATTGAATAAGTTTTAGAGTTTCTTCAGTATCTAATCTTTGACTTCCATTTTTGTCATCTCTTTCAATAGGCTCGGAAACAATGCCCAGAAAAATTAATTTGTTCATCAGAATTCACACAGTTCGATAGCAACATACACAAGATTACAGTCTTTCGCTGAAGGTTCAGGGTTCTTTCCATTATGTCTAATTATACCATTACAAACACACACATACTTTCACAACTAAACCCTTCATTTTCTCAGTTGGTAAAAAAGTTAGCATTCAAGTAAGTTCCTTTGAAAAAAAAAAAAAAGGCCTATTCATTCATGGTCACACCCCTTTCCCAGAGATTACCAATGTCCAATAACTTATTGATACAAGAGTATAAGGTTCACAACCACTTGCTTAAATTGGAGACAACTCTGAGGAGTCATCCTAGCTGCAGATCTTCCTCTGTGGTTACCTGAGATAGATTAATTGCATAGAGTTTAACTTTTGCCTCTGCAGACCCTGCTTTCTTCATTATCCAACAGGGACTCTATCTTTGTTGTTTTCATCAAGATAACTATTCTTCAGATGTGATATTAGGTATTTTATACAAGGTAGTTCATTGAATCTTAACAATAATTCTGTACACAGATACAGGTATGAAGATAAATCTTTCTTTCACAGATGATGAGGTAACTGGAGATTTGGGAAAGATAAGTGACTTGCCATGGTCACCTAGCTAGAAACTGATTCTGGCTGACTTTCCCATTAGACTTCAAAGCTGCCTAAATGGAGGAGCTGGTTCTCTTATGAACAGTACCATTTCCCATTATATAATGTAAAACCTTGCTCTCAGTAGAGGTCAGTAAATATTTATCAGATCAACAGAGGAACACTTCTGTGTCTGACCACAAATTCATGCCATTAGCCCGAGCTGTGCAATCTCCCATGTACATCATGAGCCCTGGACTTAATGATGAACATCTCAAGAACTAAAAAGAAAAAAAAAAAGTCTAAGGTGTCAAAAGCAAATTATGGAGGTTTTTTTTGAAAAGAGGAATGGGTGATTTAAATATGCTTTTTAAGGAATTGGAAGATCATTCATTTTGTTTCTGATTACGGTAGATGCTCATGTACCTTGTAGGTATCAGAATGTATACCAGAGAAGGAGCACTGAAGCTGCCTGTGGGATGGACTTATGTGATCCCTTTCAGTACATCTTATTAAAACTGCATATTCACTTTAATATCCCAGGAGGATTAAAATGACCACACAAAGAAAATGATGAACATTTCCCCAAATGTGATGTTAAAGTAACGGAAAAGAAGTTTCCACTCCTCTCCTCAACTTTCCTAGGCAGCAGTCAGTCAGTCAGCTCAGTTGCTTCAGTTCAGTTCCGTTCAGTCACTCAGTCGTGTCCGACTCTTTGCGACCCCAAGAATCGCAGCACGCCAGGCCTCCCTGTCCATCACCATCTCCCGGAGTTCACTCAGACTCACGTCCATCGAGTCGGTGATGCCATCCAGCCATCTCATCCTTGGTCGTCCCCTTCTCCTCCTGCCCCCAATCCCTCCCAGCATCAGAGTCTTTTCCAATGAGTCAACTCTAAGCATGAGGTGGCCAAAGTACTGGAGTTTCAGCTTTAGCATCAGTCCTTCCAAAGAAATCCCAGGACTGATCTCCTTTAGGATGGACTGGTTGTATCTCCTTGCAGTCCAAGGGACTCTCAAGAGTCTTCTCCAACACCACAGTTCAAACGCATCAATTCTTTGGCCCTTCCAACTCTTTGCGACCCTGTGGACTGCAGCACACCAGTCCTCCCTGTCCATC
>SJYX01014182.1:272605-331934 GCA_006410675.1 Oreotragus oreotragus | reverse complement strand
CTGTGTATTCTTGCCACCTCTTCTTAATATCTTCTGCTTCTGTTAGATCCATACCATTTCTGTCCTTTATCAAGCCCATCTTTGCATGAAAAGAAAAGCTGTTACATTCAGTTATTGTGTATTACAGTGAAAGGATATAGATTAAAACCAGCAAGGGTTAAAGGTGAATTGGTGAAGGCTTGAAGATTGTCTCCCAGGAGCTGACCAAGAGCCAGGTCCTCTCAATTCAGACTTTTCTTTAGAATGTGCTGGGGCTGGAACAATCAGCCTGAGTTAACCCCTTTCTGTAGAGGCTACTTGAACTTTCTTGGAATGGTTCTGTCAAAATAGGTCTTGATCTATTAGCAAAAAGGAGATATTAGGGTTAATTAGAGGATGCTTGATCATTTATTTTAGAACTGAGCAATTTTTACTTATAACATGAAGCCATACTACATGTGGTAGTGTCAGTGTCTGATCAGAGCTGACATGACTTGATTTGAGTCCTAGTCTGAGCAAGTCCTGAATTTGAATCTGCAGACTCATTTACTCACATAAAGATCAGGATTCATACATAGGAGTAAAGTAAGACTTTTTAAGCATGGAAGGGCAATCATGTGAGGTTGAAATAAGATATACATTTAGGGTATTGGTCCTTGGCCTGGTAAGGAAGGAGTGACATTAATAAATGCTTACTCTCCAACACCAATTGATATCTATTCAAAACACACAAACATTTGCTATAAACTTACTGTATGCAGGTACCATAATATTCAAGTGGAGACAGGACAGACAATTTTTCAAGGGGGTATGTGTTTAGCATTATAAAACTTTGCAAGCCAGTATCAGTGACCCAGTTCTAAGGAGAGTGAAGTCCAGGACAAGAATATATTTCTTGGTCATACTGAGATAGCAGGCAGAGAATTCAGAAATTGTAAATCCTACTGTTAAAGGGGAGAGTGAGAATCTAACCATGAGATACTGGACCAGAAATTAGGAACTTACATAATGAATAATGATAAGAAAAGGTAAGGATTCAGTCACAGAGAGCCTGGATCACAAATCAGGAAATCAATTACTGACAAACTGAAGTTTTCTATTAGCCTGGAACCAGAAGTATAGCTCTAGACCACTTACAATCACTGTGTATTGGTAAGATTGGGTTCAGAGCCTAAGAGGGACTCATTGGGTCCATTTGTAGATTAGAGATATTCAGGGACCAGTTATAAAGGGCTTTATAGCACTCTTGTGCCTGTGTATGGTAACTTTGGTTTTGCTTTATTAAGAAGGAATGTGCTTTCTTTACTAAGTGACAAAAAATTCAATGAGATAGGAAAATATAGATCCAGTTGATTTATGAGAGGAGAGGAGTTGCACAATGTGAATTAAGCAGTGATAAGGCAAAAAATATGAAGGAAAGAATTTCTCATGTGACAGTTTTAAGTGACTTATTAAAGAGATATAAGCTTTACTTATTGGATAGTAGGTGGCAGCAATTCTATTCTGGTCCATTCCCAGGAAGAGCCATCCCTCCTGTTACAAGTTCAGTTGTGTCCCCAAACCCTGAGAAAAGTAAAAAAGGTATGCTGGAACCCTAGTATCTCAGAATGTGAACTTTTTGGAAATAGAGTCTTTAAAAAGGTAATCAAGTTAAAATGAAGTCATTAGGGTGGGCCTTAATCCAGTATGACTGGTATCCTTATAAGAAGGGGAAATTTGGATACAGAGTCAGTAATGCACAGAAGGAAAAAAATGCAAAAACACACGGGGGGAAGATGATCATCTACAAGCCAACAAGAGAGGCCTGGAACAGATCCTTCCCTTATGGCCCTTGGAAGGAACCAACAGTGCTGACCCCTTGATCTCAGACTTCTGGCTTCCACAGCTGTGAGATAACATAGAAATGTTGTCTCATAGTGTCGTCTGTTGTTTAAGCTACCCAGCCTATGGCACTTCCTTGCAGCAGCCCTAACAAACTAGAGTACTTTCCATATGGTATTTCTCATTCTGCACTTTAATTACAAAGGCATGGATGGTCCTTTCTACCTTTGTTCCTTATCTTATATTTTCTTATTAACCAGTTCCCCTTTAAAAAATTATTTGAGCTGAAACAATAGGTCAGTAAGATGTAATCTTAAGTAAGTAATTGGATAGGTGGTATGTAGAATATAGGAGGGCATGGCAACCCACTCCAGCATTCTTACCTGGAGAATCCCATGGACAGAGGAGCCTGGTGGGTTACGGTCCATGGGGTGGCAAAGAGCCAGACACGACTGAAGCGGCTTAGCAAGCATGCACAGTTAAGAGCATAGCCTGGGTGTAGTGAAGAAGAAAAGCAGAGAATACAGTAAGTAGAACAAAGACCACTGTGAAAAGACAGAACCATTCAAGGCTATTCAGTTTTCAAGTAGGTTGCTGATTAGGATAATAAAAGGTAGGAGAGAGAACTAATTTTGAAATCTTTGTCCTGGGGTGGTTTTTTCCCCTCCACTGAATAAATAACTAGAACAATTCTCCAGTATAAATATTTATGTTATATTACTGATACGTTTTGACAGGTAGTGATTTTATTTGTGCTATTGTCAATCTGAAATGATAGTTTTGATCAATTTTAAAAATTTATAATAGTTTTTGCTCTGCATAGTTGATGTAAACATTTATGGTGGTTTGTTCTTTTTGTCAACATAAATGCCTCTGCTGCTTAAATCTTTGTAATTGGTAAGTCTCTCTCTCTCTCTTTTTTTTTTTATCTGATAAATATATCGTAATCTTCTTATTTTTGTTACAAAGGGCTTCCAGTTTGCTTCCTAATGTGGTAACTGCATGGTTAAGGTAGGATCTTACTGTGTTTCCACTGCTTCTGACTCTGTGAATCACTGTGGCAGGCGAAAAATCATAATTCCTGGCATTGACTTCATCCAGGGCTCTTCCTTTCTCTACCTCCCTCCAGCATCCTACACTGAGGTTCTTCTACCTCATGCTCCTCCCCCAACCTGCCTACTTAGCTGGTTCCTTGAAGTTGTAGCCTCCCGGTGTGCGTATAGTCAAAACAGGTGTAGTACTGTCTGAGCAATCTGAGGAGTGGTATTTCTGAATAAATTCCCATTACAGGAGAGGGACTTGCTCAGTTTTTCATTAGTGCAAACTCAGAATTTCTATCCTGAGGGAAACAAAGAATATAATGGACATTGTTTTTGTCCTCTTCTATGTATTCGTCCTTCTTTTGGTATAAAATTCAATTTTTTTTGAGAGATTGCTCTTTTTTTATTCTCCAGAGCTGACATGAGATGGGAATAAGGAAGCAACTGTTCCACTCGAGCACATTTTCCCAAAGTGATTCCGTCTCAGAAAATTGAATCATTTGGGAAAGTGGCCAAGGTGTAGCTTTGTATGTCCTCACTGGCCCTGTAGGTAGAAACTGACAATAACTGATGTAATTCCACTCAATTCTTGTTGTCGACTTAAAAAATAGTCACAACTGGAAAGCTGAGAGTTGTTTTATTTGGTGGGAATTTTTAGGATTTCAAGCCCAGGGGACAGCCTCTTAAGTAACCCTGAGAGAACTGTCTGAAAAGGTGAGGGGAGGAGCCAGGTTTTATAGAAGTTTAGCAACAAACGGTAGGTAGTGAAAACATCAAAAGATTACTGTTAATTAAAAAAACCCAGATATCTCAAGTTAAGGAATTTAGCGCATCGTGTCCCAAAGAGTCAGAAGGGTCTGAAGCAACTTAGCACATGTATGGGAAGATGCAAGAGCCTCTGCTCACTGAAATAATTCCTTTCATATGCATCTCAGCTATCCTGGGGCCAGTATCCTGAGCTTTTCATATAATGAGCTTCCTTGAAGGACTGATGCTGAAGTTGAAACTGCATACTTTGGTCACCTGATGTGAAGAACTGACTCACTGGAAAAGACCCTGATGCTGGGAAAGATTGAAGGCAGGAGGAGAAGGGGAGGACAGAGGATGAGATGGTTGGATGGCGTCACCGATTCGATGGACATGAGTTTGAGTAAGCCCTGGGAGTTGGTGATGGACAGGGAGGCCTGGAGTACTGCAGTCCATCAGGTCTCAAAGAGCCAGACATGACTGAGCAACTGAACTGAACTGAGCTTCCTTGGGGCTCACTGTAGAGAGTGGCTATAGCCTGATGGCTGGCCCCTCAGGTATTGTTCTCCTTCCTGGGTGCCCTTGGGGCTCACATCAGAGGGCTGATGACTGTTACAGTCTTGTTTACTGATATGACAGGAAACACTCCATTTCTCAAGGTATTTTCAAAGGGACTCCTGGTTCTAGGGAGGAGGCAGGTGGCTTTGGAGTGGGGAAATCGGAGCATTGCATATTTCCTTGGTCACAATGATTCTTTCAAAGATAGGATATGACCCAGGCAGAGCCAATGAGACATAATTTTCCCAGACTGAGAAAGAGATAGATATTCTTTTTCTTTGCATTTGAGCCCAGGAGAATATGATCTTGGAGCTGGTGCAGGCCACCTCATGGAACCTGAAATCCATTCAATACAGTCAATGTGAAAAAGCAGAGTCAAAACATGAAGAGGAGCTGAGTCTTACTAATGTAGTTCAAGCTCCTAGATTGATCTCTGCCTGAACTGTCATGCTAATTTGTGTTGAATTTCTATTATTTGAAAACAAGCGGAGGGTGGTCCTAAGATGGCGAAAGAATAGGACGGGGAGACCACTTTCTCCCCCACAAATTCATCAAAAGAACATTTGAACGCTGAGTAAATTCCACAAAACAACTTCTGAATGCTGGCAGAGGACATCAGGCACCTAGAAAAGCAGCCCATTGTCTTTGAAAGGAGGTAGAAAAAAATAAAAAAGACAAAAAGAGAGACAAAAGGGGTAGGGACGGAGCTCTGTCCCTAGGGGAGACCACTTTCTCCCCCACAAATTCATCAAAAGAACATTTGAACGCTGAGTAAATTCCACAAAACAACTTCTGAATGCTGGCAGAGGACATCAGGCACCTAGAAAAGCAGCCCATTGTCTTTGAAAGGAGGTAGAAAAAAATAAAAAAGACAAAAAGAGAGACAAAAGGGGTAGGGACGGAGCTCTGTCCCTGGAAGGGAGTCTTAAAAAAGAGAGAAGTTTCCAAACACCAGGAAACACTCTCACTGCCAGGTCTGTGGTGAGCCTTGGAACCACAGAAGGCAACATAACTGGGAGGAAAAATAAATAATTAAACCCCACAGATTACGTGCCCAGTGGTAACTCCCCCAGCGGAGAAGCAGCGCAGATGCCTGCACCTGCCACTAGCAAGCGGGGGCTGGGCATGGAGGCGGGGCTGCATTGCTTAGAGTAAGGACTGGGCCTGAATGCCCCGAGGGCAATCTGAGGGAACTAACTTGGGCCAGCAAATCAGACTGTGGGATAGCTACCACGCGAAAAGCCCTAACCTAAGACACCACCAGGCCCGCTCACAGAACAAAGGACTGAGCAGAGCTAGCCGGCTGCAGACCATCCCCCTCCGGTGACAGGCAGCCAGAGCCGGAAGGGGGCAATCGTGGTCCCAGAGAGGCATTATCTACCAAACTGCAAGCAGGCTTCATTGCTAACTAAGACTTCTTGGGATTCATGATGGTCAACATCCGCCTGAGAAGGTGCACTGGTTGTACACCCAGAAAACTGAGCGGCAGGGATGGGGGAGGCAATAAGTCGAAGCGACCATGCTTGCCAAACACCTCATCACCTGAGCTGCTCAGACCTGGGAAGGGCACAAAACAGGTCCAACCGAGTCTGTGCCTCTGAGGACTACCTGAGTGCCTGAACCTGAGCGGCTTAGACCTGAGAGGTGCATGCAGCCCAGGGCNCATTGCTAACTAAGACTTCTTGGGATTCATGATGGTCAACATCCGCCTGAGAAGGTGCACTGGTTGTACACCCAGAAAACCGAGCGGCAGGGATGGGGGAGGCAATAAGTCGCAGCGACCATGCTTGCCAAACACCTCATCACCTGAGCTGCTCAGACCTGGGAAGGGCACAAAACAGGTCCAACCGAGTCTGTGCCTCTGAGGACTACCTGAGTGCCTGAACCTGAGCGGCTTAGACCTGAGAGGTGCATGCAGCCCAGGGCCGGCCTCCGACGGTTTCTGGCGGAGCAACCTAGAGCCTAGGCAGTGTAGACAGGGAAAGCACACACACTGTGACTGGGACAAACCCAGTGTGGCCGAGACACTGCGAGCACACGCCAGTGTTATTTGTTTGCAGCGTCCCTTCCTCCCCACAGCGCGACTGAACAAGTGAGCCTTAAAAAGTGTCCATCACTGCCCCCTTGTGTCAGGGCGGAAGTTAGACACTGAAGAGACCAGCAAACAGAAGAAGCTAAAACAGAGGGAACCGCCTTGGAAGTGACAGGTGCAATAGATTAAAACCCTGGAGTTAGTACCAACTATATAGGAAGGGGCCTAAAGATCTTGAGAAATATAAGTTGGATCAAGGAACTATCAGAAAATGAACTGACTCCACATTGCCCACAACACCACCAGAGAAAGTCCTAGATATATTTTTTACTATTTTTACTATCATTCTTTATTTTTTTAATTAAAAAATTAAGTCCTCTATTACTCCTTTGATTTTCATTTTTATAACCTATTACTTTGCAAAAGAAAAAGAGAGACCATATATTTTTTAAAGCTAACTTATATATATATATTTATAAATTTTGTGACTTTTTTTCTTTTCTTTAATATTGTGTTTTTGAAAATCCGACCTCTACTCTAGATTTTCAATCTTTGCTTTTTGATATTTGTTATCAGTTTTGTACCTTTAAGAACCCAATCTTCAGTACCCATTTTTACTTGGGGGCAAGATTACTGGCTTGACTGCTCTCTCCCACTTTGGACTCTCCTTTTTCTCCACCAGGTCGCCTCTAGCTCCTCCCTCCCCCTTCTCTTCTCTACCCAACTCTGTGAATCTTTTTGTGTGTTTCGGACGGTGGAGAATACTTAGGGACCTGATTACTTGCTGGATCTGTCTCTATCCTTTTGATTCTCCCCTTTATCCTCCTGGCCACCTCTGTCTCCCTCCCTCTTCTCTGTGTAACTTTGTGAACATCTCTGAGGAATCCAGTCTGTGGAGAGCACATAGGGAATTGATTACTGGCTAGCTTGTTCTCTCCCCTTTTGATTCCCCCTCTTCTCAAAATTCAACATCCATTCATGATAAAAACTCTCCAGAAAGCAGGAATAGAAGGAACATACCCCAACATAATAAAAGCTATATATGACAAACCCACAGCAAACATTATCCTCAGTGGTGAAAAATTAAAAGCATTTCCCCTAAAGTCAGGAACAAGACAAGGGTGCCCACTTTCACCACTACTATTCAGCATAGCTTTGGAAGTTTTGGCCACAGAAATCAGAGCAGAAAAAGAAATAAAAGGAATCCAAATTGCAAAAGAAGAAGTAAAACTCTCACTGTTTGCAGATGACATGATCCTCTACATAGAAAACCCTAAAGACTCCACCAGAAAATTGTTAGAGCTAATCAATGAATATAGTAAAGTTTCAGGATATAAAATCAACACACAGAAATCCCTTGCATTCCTATACACTAATAATGAGAAAATAGAAATTAAGGAAACAATTCCATTAACCATTGCAATGAAAGTAATAAAATACTTAGGAATATATCTACTAAAAGAAACTAAAGACCTGTATATATAGAAAACCTTAAAACACTGGTGAAAGAAATCAAAGAGGACACTAATAGATGGAAAAATATACTGTGTTCATGGATTGGAAAAATCAATATAGTGAAAATGAGTATACTACCCAAAGCAATCTATAGATTCAATGCAATACCTATCAAACTACCAATGGTATTTTTCACAGAGCTAGAACAAATAATTTCACAGTTTGTATGGAAATACAGAAAACTTCAAATAGCCAAAGTAATCTTGAGAAACAAGAATGGAATTGGAGGAATCAACCTGCCTGATTTCAGGCTCTACTACAAAGCCACAGTCATCAAGACAGTTTGGTACTGGCACAAAGACAGAAATATAGATCAATGGAACAAATTAGAAAGCCCAGAGATAAACCCTCACACCTATGGACACCTTATCTTTGACAAAGGAGGCAAGAATATACAATGGAGTAAAGACAATCTCTTTAACAAGTGGTGCTGGGAAAACTGGTCAACCACTTGTAAAAGAATGAAACTAGATCACTTTCTAACACCACACACAAAAATAAACTCAAAATGGATTAAAGATCTAAATGTAAGACCAGAAACTATAAAACTCCTAGAGGAGAACATAGGCAAAACACTCTCCGACATAAATCACAGCAGGATCCTCAATGATCCGCCTCCCAGAATACTGGAAATAAAAGCAAATATAAACAAATGGGATCTAATTAAAATTAAAAGCTTCTGCACAACAAAGGAAACTATAAGTAAGGTGAAAAGACAGCTTTTAGAATGGGAGAAAATAATGGCAAATGAAGCAACTCAATCTCAGAAATATACAAGCAACTCCTGAAGCTCAATTCCAGAAAAATAAATGACCCAATCAAAAAATGGGCCAGAGAACTACATAGATATTTCTCCAAAGAAGACATACAGATGGCTAACAAACACATGAAAAGATTCTCAACATCACTCATTATCAGAGAAATGCAAATTAAAATCACAATGAGGTACCATTTCACGTCAGTCAGCATGGCTGTGATCCAAAAGTCTGCAAGCAATAAATGCTGGAGAGGGTGTGGAGAAAAGGGAACCTTCTTACACTGTTGGTGGGAATGCAAGCTAGTACAGCCACTAAGGAGAACAGTGTGGAGATTCCTTAAGAAACTTGGAAAAGAACTGCCATATGACCCAGCAATCCCACTACTGGGCATACACACAGAGGAAACCAGAATTGAAAGAGACATGTGTACCCCAGTGTTCACTGCAGCACTGTTTATAATAGCCAGGACATGGAAGAAACCTAGATGTCCATCAGAAGATGAATGGATAAGAACGCTGTGGTACATATACACAATGGAGTATTACTCAGCCATTAAAAAGAATACATTTGAATCAGTTCTAAGGAGGTGGATGAAACTGGAGCCCATTACACAGAGTGAAGTAAGCCAGAAAGAAAAACACCAATACAGTATACTAACACATATATATGGAATTTAGAAAGATGGTAATGATAACCCTGTATGCAAGACAGCAAAAGAGACACAGATGTATAGAAAAGTGTTTTGGACTCCGTGGGAAAGGGCAAGGGTGGGATGATTTGGGAGAATGGCATTGAAACATGTATAATATCATATGTGAAATGAATCTCCAGTCCAGGTTTGATGCATGATACAGGATGCTTGGGGCTGGTGTACTGGGATGACCCAGATGGATGGTATGGCGAGGGAGGTGGGAGGAGGGGTTCAGGATGGGGAACACTGGTACACCCGTGGCAGATTCATGTTGATGTATGGCAAAACCAATACAATATTGTAAAGTAAAAAAAAAAAAAGAAAAAAGAAAGCAAGCACTGGCTGCTATTGTGACAGAGGGACAGAGTGTCTGTATACCTTCTTGTTACGTATGCTTTTGGTAGCAAAGGATGACCTATAGGTCACCAATTATTTTTTATTTCAACTTTAATGGCCCCACAGTTAGTTGAAATTCCTTTCAAATTCTTAGGATACATTAACAGTCAGCCCAATTTTTCCTTTATGATCCTTGTGCATGCCTAGTGGGAGGTTGAGTGAGATTTAATGAAGGACTCTATCAGATGCATTTTAAGCTGGAATGGTGATGCTGATGGCTAAACTTTATCATATTCTTGTTTGACAATCTTTCCTGGTCTTCTCATGTTGATCCCTTATTAATTAAAGGGAATGGCAAACCACTTCAGTATCCTTGCCTTGAGAACCCCATGAACAGTATGAAAAGGCAAAATGATAAGATACTGAAAGAAGAACTCCCCAGGTCAGTAGGTGCCCAATATGCTACTGGAGATCAGTGGAGAAATAACTCCAGAAAGAATGAAGGGATGGAGCCAAAGCAAAAACAATACCCAGCTGTGGACGTGACTGGTGATAGAAGCAAGGTCTGATGCTGTAAAGAGCAATATTGCATAGGAACCTGGAATGTCAGGTCCATGAATCAAGGCAAATTGGAAGTGGTCAAACAGGAGATGGCAAGAGTGAACGCTGACATTCTAGGAATCAGCTAACTAAAATGGACTGGAATGGGTGAATTTAACAGAGATGACCATTATATCTACTACTGCGGGCAGGAATCCCTCAGAAGAAATGGAGTAGCCATCATGGTNCAGGTCCATGAATCAAGGCAAATTGGAAGTGGTCAAACAGGAGACGGCAAGAGTGAACGCTGACATTCTAGGAATCAGCGAACTAAGATGGACTGGAATGGGTGAATTTAATTCAGATGACCATTATATCTACTACTTGGTGTAGGAATCCCTTAGGAGAAATTGAGTAGCCATCATGGTTAACAAGAGAGTCTGAAATGCAGTACTTGGATGCAATCTCAAAAGCGACAGAATGATCTCTGTTCATTTCCAAGGCAAACCATTCAATACCATGGTAATCCAAGCCAACAGTAATGCTAAAGAAGCTGAAGTTGAATGGTTCTATGAAGACCTACAAGAACTTCTAGAACTAACACCCCTAAAAGATGTCCTTTTCATTATATGTGACTGTAATGCAAAAGTAGGAAGTCAAGAAACACCTGGAGTAACAGGCATATTTGGTCTTCAACTACGGAATGAAGCAGGGCAAAGGCTAATAGAGTTTTGCCAAGAGAATGCACTGGTCATAGCAAACACCCTCTTCCAACAACACAAGAGAAGACTCTACACATGGACATCACCAGATGGTCAACACCAAAATCAGATTGATTATATGGTCAACACCAAAATCAGATTGATTATATTCTATGCAGCCAAAGATGGAGAAGCTCTATACAGCAGCAAAAACAAGACTGGGAGCTGATTGTGGCTCAGATCATGAACTCCTTATATCCAAATTCAGACTTAAATTAAAGAAAGTAGGGAAAACCACTAGACCATTCAGGTATGACCTAAATCAAATCCTTAGAAGTAAAGCTATGACAAACCTAGGTGGCATATTTTGCCAACAAAGGTTCATCTAGTCAAGTCTATGGTTTTTATAGTAGTCATGTATGGATGTGAGAGTTGGACCATAAAGACAGCTGAGCACTGAAAAATTGATGTTTTTGACTCTTGTATTGGAGAAGACTTGAGAGTCCCTTGGACAGCAAAGAGTCCCTTAGACAGTCACTCCTAAAGGAAATCAGTCCTGAATATTCACTGAAAGGACTGATGCTGAATCTCCAATACTTTGGCCATTGGAAGCAAAGACATGACTCATTAGAAAAGATCATGATGCTGGGAAAGTTTGAAGGCAGGGAGAGATGGGACGACAGAGGATGAGATGGTTGGATGGCATCACTGTCTTAATGGATGTGAGCTTGAGCAAGCTCAGGGAGCTGGGACAGGATAGGGAAGCCTGGCGTCCTGCAGTCCAGGGGGTTGCAAAGAGTAGGATGTGGTTGAGTGACTAAACACACACACATACACTCTTAGAAGCAAGTAAAATGATTTCACAAGATTATACACGTACCTAAGGAGAGCCAAATGGAAAGCACTGTCCAGGTAAGTGTCTCTCACTGGCTGCATTTTTTGAGGTTTCCACCATGATTTGAAATGATGCCGTCGTGTGATACCCAGTGGGATGTAGTCAGTCTGTCACAGTTTAAGGTTTATACTACGTTGGCCTGTAGTTCTACAGATGAAATGATGATTTTAGTCTGTAGGGTATCATTTACTAGCATGGTATTTTCAGCGCTTCAAAGAATATCAATCAGGAATCCCTGAAAGCTGAAATGTGCTTTCCTAAAGTGAGCAAGCTGGTACAATAATTCTTAAATCCTTTGTTGTTGTGGAGGAAATTTCTATGAGTTTCACCATAAAAAATATTTTATACTACAGCCAGCAAAAAAACCCATCAATCTAAGATCTAACATTAGTTTTTTTATGGTTTGGTTGCTAGGTAATAAACACACACTGAAAAATGCAGTTTGAAGGAAAAAAGCCTCAATAAAGAAAATTTCCATAAGGTTTGGGATAACAATCTCAATCAATATTTTACATTAACAAAAATAGTTGCAGGAGTTCTGAAGAAAATTTCAAAATCACTACAGCTTTCTAGAAAAGATAATTATCAGCATCTTGACATTTCTTTATTCCAGCACCCTACACCGTGCTTGAGAGTATAAATGTTAGTTGCTCAGTTTTGTCTGATTCTTTGTGACCCCACCAGGCTCTTCTGTCCATGAATTATCCAGGCAAGAATACTGCAGTGGGTAACCATTTCCTTCTCTAAGGGATCTTCTCAACCCAGGAATCGAACCCAGGTCTCCCGCATTGCAGATAGATTCTTTGCTGTCTGAGCCACCAAGAAAGCCCACGCTTGGCCTCTAAGTAGTCAGTGAATAATTATCAAATAAGTAAATTCTGTGTTTTTATTTTATAAATTCTAAGGTATACATGGACTACTAAATGAAAATTGGATTTGTTATAATATTTTCTTTTAAAACAGTTTTCTTTTCTTCTTCTGATTAGAATAGATTTAGGTAGAGCTGATGAGATTTTACATATTTAATTGATATTTACATCTGAGAGTGGTAGATTTTCATATGCAGATAATGTTATTCAGTTATCACTTGGTCAGGCTGACTGTGCTACATACTGATTACTTTCTAGATAAGTAATATTTTAAAGCTAAATTTCACACACACACAAAATCTTTAATTTATAGAATCCCAGAGGCCACTAGCAAATGTGGTATAGAGAACAGAAGTCACAAAATCAAATGTCTACAGGTGCCTGGAGGTAAGAAGTTGAGTGAAGGGATGGGAGTGTGAAATGGGGTAGGAATAGAGTTTCAATGGCAAATTGTGGGAGAGCCTGTCTAAAGAGCATGATTATTACTCAAGCCACAGGCCTTTTTCAAAAGTGATTACTTTAAGCAGGATTCTGGAAAAGTTAATTTTAACGTGAAATATACTGACTTTTAAAAAAATGTTTTGACACAGTCAATAAAATTAAGACATTGTACAAGAAAAACAAAATATTTGGGAAATTCATAGCCGGTGATGACAGTTACTTCTATGTATGAGCTCAAAGTTCCTCTAAATTACTGTCAGAATCTTGGTAGGTAAACGTGTGTTGAAATTTACTATTAAATTTATTATAACTTCTTTGTATTTGTTGAATCAGCTCTTGTTTTCATAAAAATAGTTTTATAAATTTCTTCATTTGCTTCTTATTTTACTTAAACTACAACCTAAAAGCCTCCAAAGAACATTCATAAAGATGGAAGCTGAGCTGAAGAATGAAAGTTACGGTCTTTCTTCTTAGAAGGAAAAGCATGATTAATGGTGTCATGCTTCAGACTTAAAACTCCTTTATGGTAAATGTCCCTGCCATAGGAAAATTTTTGGTTAATTAGTATATTCCCTGCTAAGTCACTTCAGACGTGTCCAACTCTATGTGACCCCATAGACGGCAGCCCACCAGGCTCCCTCGTCCCTGGGATTCTCCAGGCAAGAACATTGGAGTGGGTTGCCATTTCCTTCTCCAATGCATGAAAGTGAAGTCACTCAGTCGTGTCGGACCCTTAGCGACCCCATGGACTGCAGCCCACCAGGCTCCTCTGTCCATGGGATTTTCCAGGCAAGAGTACTGGATTGGGGTGCCATTGCCTTCTCCGAGTATATTCCCTAACCAGTATTAAAAAATATTGAGGCTATAAATATCCTGCAATGACAATCTTATTGGACTACTATTCACTTTAATTTTTTCAGGTGGCTGTATTTCTAACTTTTGTGATTTGGGGGATTTTAATATTAAAAGTTCATTTATCTAAAGCCTGTGGTCTCTCAAGGCACTGAGCATTTTGGGAAGACCTAACGTAAATGTCTCCAAGTGAATAAAATGAATGATTCTAAACTTAGTTGTAATACAAATTGACAATGTTAAAAACAAATTCTGTAAATGTTTTAGAAAATTTAAAAGTTTATTATTAAAAGTAAGAGTTGATATAAAAAAATGAAGACACACTAGAGACAGAGAGAAATCTATGCAAAATACAAATCAGATAAAAAACCTTTCTCTAAAATACACAAAGAGTTCATAAAACTTGAACAAAGAAAATAACCTAATTAAAAAATAGGTAACAGATCTGAACAGAGATCACACTTAAATAGATATACAGATGAAAATAAACTGTTGAAAAGAGGCTCAACATTATATGTCACTAGGAAATTGCAAATTAATGAGATACCACCAAACAACTAAGAGAATGGCAAAAATCCAACACTTACAACACCATAGTCAGGTGAGGACTTGAAGTAATAGGAATTCTATTCCTTGTTGGAGAAGTACAAAATGGTACAGCCACTTTGGAAATCAGGATGGCAGTTTCTCAAAAACTAAACATACTTTTACCAATTGTTTCATTAACTGAGTCCCTTGATATTTATACAAATAAGTTGAAAACTTGTATCTACACAAAAACCTGCACATGGATATTTATAACAGCTTTATTTCAAATGACCAAAACTCGGAAGCAAAGATGTTTTTTAATAGGTAAATGGGTAGACAAAATATGGTATGATCATATGGTAAAGTATTTCTCAGAGATAAAAAAGAAATGAGCTATCAAGTCACAAAAAGACATGGAACCATGTTTTATTTAAATATTGTTAAATGAAAGAAGCTAATCGGAAAAGGCGATATACCATTTGATTCCAACTATATTACAAAGCAAAACTATGGATATGGTAGAAAGATCAGTGATTTGGGGGGAAGGTAAGAAAGATTAAATAGATGGAGTGGAGAGGATTTTTAGGTCAAATTCTGAAAGAGATGGGAATACCAGACCACCTAACAAGCCTCTTGAGAAATCTGTATGCAGGTCAGGAAGCAGCAGTTAGAACTGGACATGGAACAACAGACTGATTCCAAATAGGAAAAGGAGTACGTCAGGGCTGTATATTGTCACCCTGCTTATTTAACTTAGATGCAGGGTACATCATGAGAAATGCTGGAGTGGAAGAAACACAAGCTGGAATGAAGATTGCCAGGAGAAATATCAATAACCTCAGATATGCAGATGACACCAGCCTTATGGCAGAAAGTGAAGAGGAGCTCAAAAGCTTCTTGATGAAAGTGAAAGTGGAGAGTGAAAAAGGTGGCTTAAAGCTCAATATTCAGAAAACGAAGATCATGGCATCCGGTCCCATCACTTCATGGGAAATAGATGGGGAAACAGTGGAAACAGTGTCAGACTTTATTTTGGGGGGCTTCAAAACCACTGCAGATGGTGATTGTAGCCATGAAATTAAAAGATGCTTACCCCTTGGAAGAAAAATTATTACCAACCTAGATAGTATATTCAAAAGCAGAGACATTACTTTGCTGACTAAGGTCTGTCTAGTCAAGGCTATGGTTTTTCCTGTGGTCATGTATGGATATGAGAGTTGGACTGTGAAGAAAGCTGAACACCTAAGAGTTGATGCTTTTGAACTGTGGTGTTGGAGAAGACTCTTGAGAGTCCCTTGGACTGCAAGAAGATCCAACCAGTCCATTCTGAAGGAGATCAGCCCTGGGATTTCTTTGGAAGGAGTGATGCTAAAGCTGAAACTCCAGTACTTTGGCCACCTCATGCAAAGAGTTGACTCATTGGAAAAGATTCTAATGCTGAGAGGGATTGGGGGCAGGAGGAGAAGGGGACAACAGAGGATGAGATGGCTGGATGGCATCACCGACTCGATGGATGTGATTCTGAGTGAACTCCAGGAGTTGGTGATGGACAGGGAGGCCTGGTGTGCTGCGATTCATGGGGTTGCAGGGTCGGACATGACTGGGCAACTGAACTGAAACTACTGTAAGATACTGTAATGGTGGATATGTATCATCAAATAATTGTCAAATCTATAGAGATAACAAGGGAGCATTTCATGCAAAGAAGGGCACAACAAAAGACTGAAATAGTATGAATCTTGCAGAAGTGGAGGTATTAAAAAGAGGTGGCAAGAATACACAGAAGTATACAAAAAAGATCTTAGAGACCCAGATATCCGTGATGGTCTGTTCACTCAGCTAGAACCAGACATTCTGGAGTGCAAAGTCAAGTGGGCCTTAGGCCTTAGGAAGCATCACATTGAACAAAGCTAGTGAAGGTGGTCGAATTCCAGCTGAGCCATTTCAAATCCTAAAATATGATGCTGTGAAAATGCTGCACTCAATATGCCAACAAATTTGGAAAACTCAGCAGTGGCCAAAGGACTAGAAAAGGTCACTTTTCATTCCTATCCAAAAGAAAGGCAATGCCAAAGAATGTTCAAACTACTGCACTATTGCATTTATCTCACATGCTAGCAAAGTAATGCTCAAAATTCTCCAAGCAAGGCTTCAGCAATATGTGAACCATGAACTTCCAGATGTTCAAGCTGGTTTTAGAAAAGGCAGAGGAACCAGAGATCAAATTGCCAACATTTGCTGGATCATCGAAAAAGGAAGAGAGTTCCAGAAAAGCGTCTATTTCTGCTTTATTGACTATTCCAAAGCCTTTGACTGTGTGGATCACAATAAACTGTGAGAAATTCTTAAAGAGATGGGGATACCAGACCACCTCACTTGCCTCCTGATTCACCTGTGTTCATGTCGAGAAGCAACAGTTAGAACCAGACATGAAACAACAGACTGGTTCCAAACTGGGAAAGGAGTACATCAAAGCTGTATATTATCACCTTGCTTATTTAACTTATATGCAGAGTACATCCTGTGAAATGCAGGGCTGGATGAAGCACAATCTGGAATCAAGATTGACAAGGAGAAATATCAATAACCTCAAATATGCAGATGACTCCACTCTTATGGCAGAAAGTGA
The DNA here is from genome assembly GCA_006410675.1 of Oreotragus oreotragus. NCBI lineage: Eukaryota > Metazoa > Chordata > Mammalia > Artiodactyla > Bovidae > Oreotragus > Oreotragus oreotragus. The sequence continues at coordinate 315,002 of SJYX01014182.1, read as the reverse complement.
AGAAGAACTAAAGAATCTCTTGATGAAGATGAAATGAAAGGGAAGTCGCTCAGTCGTGTCCAACTCTGCGACCCCATGGACTGTAGCCTACCAGGCTCCTCCATCCATGGGATTCTCCAGGCAAGAGTACTGGAGTGGGCTGCCATTTCCTTCTCCAGGGGATCTTCCCAACCCAGGAATCGAACCCGGGTCTCCTGTATTCCAGGAAGACGCTTTAACCTCTGAGCCACCAGCGAAAGAGGAGGGTGGAAAAGCTGGCTTAAATCACAACATTCAAAAAACAAAGATCATGACATCTGGCCCCATCACTTCATGGCAAATAGATGGGGAAACAATGGATACAGTGAACGACTAATTTTCTTAGGCTCTAAAATCACTTCAAATTATGACTGCAATCATGAAATTAAAAGATGCTTTCTCCTTGCAAGAAAAGCTATGACAATTCTAGACAACGTATTAAAAAGCAGAGACATCACTTTGCTGACAAAGGTCCATCTATTCAAAAGCTATGGTTTTTCCAGTAGCCATGTATGGATGTGAGAGTTGGAACATAAAAATAAGGCTGAGCACTGAAGAATTGGTGCTTTTGAACTGTGGTGTTGGAGAAGGCTCTTGAGAGTCCCCTGGAATGCAAGGAGATCAAAGCAGTCAATCCTAAAGGAAATCAATCCTGAATATTCATTAGAAGGTCTGACGCTGAAACTCCAATATTTGGCCACCTGATGGGATGAGCCAACTCCTTATAAAAGACTCTGATGCTGGCAAAGATTGAAGGCAGGAATAGAAGAGGATGACAGAGGACAAGATGGGCGGATGGCATCACTGACTCAGTAGACATGAGTTTGAGCAAGCTCTGGGAGATGGTGAAGGACAGGAAAGCCTGGTGTGCTGCAGTCCATGGTGTCAGAAAGAGTTGGAGATGACTGAGTGACTACAACAACAAATAGAACACACAATACAAAAAAATGAAGCTTGATGTAAATCATAGACTTTAATTAAAAAGAACATGTAGCTATTGACTCATCAGTAGTAACAGATATACCATAATAGTGCAAGATGTTAATAACTTGGGAAATTGAGAGGAGGAGGAAGGTCACCAGGGAAAAAAAATTAGTTTGTGCTTATTTTCTATAAATCTACATCTGCTTACAGTACAGTACAGTTCAGTCGCTCAGTCGTGTCCTACTCTTTGCGACCCCATGAATCACAGCACACCAGGCCTCCCTGTAGGTCAGGTGGTCTGGTATTCCCATCTCTTTCAGAATTTTCCACAGTTTATTGTGATTTACACAGTCAAATGGACAAATAATTATTAAGAAAGATTAAATTCAATCCAAAGTTCAATCAATTTAGGGAGAAAGTCCTGAAACTTTTCATTTCCCATATACAAAAGACAACTACTTTTCAGATGAAGTAATTTGTTTTTTCAATCAAGAAAATGTATTTTAATAAAGCTGAATTATATTATCTGACTATATACATAGACAGAATATTCATGTCATATGTTGAAATAACACATGGGCTTTCAGAAACTACAATGTATTTACTTATAATTTAGTGAAGTATTTCTTTTCTAGCCTGGAATAATCAACTGGAAAAATATAATATTAGCTCATTACCACTGATTGTAAATATATAAATATTTTATTGATTAAACTTTACTCAAAAATAAAGCAATAGTTGTTATAATTTTTACAACCAGGTTTCTGACAGGAGAAAAACTTACTTTTAGATCTCTCATTAGCATAGTTTGTATTTTTACTGTTATTTTTCTTGTAAATGTTGGATAACTCATATACAATAAGTAGATTTATTTTTAAATTGGAATAAAAACAAAGCATAGAATTTCTGAAATTTGTTCCCAAGGTAAATTGATAGTACACATAATCTGATGGATAATATATGGTTAGTTAGATATTCAACAGAGACAAGCATGTATAAATATATATATAGAAATCAAATGTGCAAGTGTGGGGTGCTAATGCACAGAAACACAGCTAATAGGTTTCTTTACTTCTAAGGCACTATTTCACTTTTTAATTTCTCTAAAATTAAAATGCATCTTAAAACTCATGTCAATTTATATTTGATAAATTTCAATGGCCACACTGTTAAAAGAATGCTTGTATCAATTATTTTGAGCTCAGTTTAACTGGATAATTTTTGGTAATGTGATTTTTCCAGTTTTCTTTCAAAAGATGCAAGACTTTTATTTAGGTAGGAAAGAATATTGTATTTCAGTTATGAATTTGAATGGCTGTACTGAATTAGAGAACAGAGATAGAAAGTATGTAAGAACATGAAGAATAATTTTTCCCCAATTATTAGTTTATCATCTGGGTTTTTTTCTTTCCATGCATAATTACNTCAATTTATATTTGATAAATTTCAATGGCCACACTGTTAAAAGAATGCTTGTATCAATTATTTTGAGCTCAGTTTAACTGGATAATTTTTGGTAATGTGATTTTTCCAGTTTTCTTTCAAAAGATGCAAGACTTTTATTTAGGTAGGAAAGAATATTGTATTTCAGTTATGAATCTGAATGGCTGTACTGAATTAGAGAACAGAGATAGAAAGTATGTAAGAACATGAAGAATAATTTTTCCCCAGTTATTAGTTTATCACCTGGATTTTTTCTTTCCATGAATAATTACTGTATATTAAGTGCTATAAGATGTTTTAGATTAATTGTTAAAAGAACTAGGAGCCCGGATTCATGTTTTAAAGGATGTTAGACTCTCTTGGCAAAGGTCATAGGATATGTTATTTGACAGCTTCATCAAAATCTTTAGTTTTTCCACTTGATATATAGATGAATGCTAAATTTTGTATTTATTTTATTGTAGCTCGGTAGGAGAAGGCAATGGCACCTCACTCCGGTACTCTTGCCTGGAAAATCCCACGAACAGAGGAGCCTAGTAGGTTGCCGTCCATGGGGTCGCTAAGAGTCAGACATGACTGAGCGACTTCACTTTGACTTTTCACTTTCATGCATTGGAGAAGGAAATAGCAACCCACTCTAGTATTCTTGCCTGGAGAATCCCAGGGATGGGGGAGCCTGGTGGGCTGCTGTCTATGGGGTCGCACAGAGTCGGACACGACTGAAGCGACTTAGCAGCAGCAGCAGCAGGATTGATCTGAGGATATGTATTAAAGGGAAAAGAATATAAAAAAAGGTTTACAGAGCAGACAGATCAAATTTTGACATTTAGGATAGTATGAACTGTTCCAGGTTGAACAAATGGCTTATATATTTGAACATATAAATTGAAAAAGATGGTTTTTTTAAAGTATTTTTAAAAAGTCTAGTCTTTAACAGTGAAACACTTCATTAACCTGTTTACTGAAAACTGACAAAATGTAAGGTATGCCTGTATAAGTCATAGGTTGCTGCTACTGCAACCAGTGATTTGCCAGTACTTCTATAGCATCAAAATTATTAATAACAATTTATTTACAATGAAAAAAATTTACACAATAATTCACAATAAAAATTTTAAAAATTAGCAATATAATGCTATGTCTTTTTATTCTAGTTTCAGCCATTCAGTATCAGTATGTCACCATATTGTTATTTTTATTGTTATTTTCATTCACTTTAACACTTTGTTGATTTGCGTTTAGCACTTTAAGCAAAACCCTCATAATAACATCTCACATGTAACTTTTCCAAAAGAAACGTTTTTAGAAGTATATAAGGTGTAGTACAATAAAAAGCAACACACTATTTTAGCATGCAATATACTTGAAAAAGATTATTTTATTTGTCACAAACTCGAACCAAATTAGCTGGTTCAAATTCTGGCTCTGTCTCCCATTACCTTAGGCAGAAACAAAGCCTCTCTGTCTCAGTTCCCTTTCTGTCAGATAGAGATAGTAACAGCTTTAAATGAGAAAACATTTGTAAGGTGTTCAGGCCAGGCTATGTTGACAGAAAGAAATGAAATTTAAAAACAAATCCCCAAACTAAACACTATACACACAGATACCTGAATTGAGAATGTTACAATGGTATTTAAATTAAATAGTAATATTTCAATATTGATATGCTATTTTTAAATTAAAATTTTATCTGTAATAGGTAAAATAACCATGTACATGATGTCTTAGAAAAATAATGAGAGGGGTGATAGGAATTTAAGTTAGTCAGGAAAGTGCTGAGTGATCAGTTTCAAAATTCAGAATTGGAACTTTCCCTTGATTTATGAGGTCTGTGTGGGCCTGTCCCATCAACTGTGATGGAGCTTGGGAAGGGCACTGGGAGAGTCAAAGAAATTAAGCACTAAAGATTTTTACAGTTTGTTTCTTTATAATATCAGTAATATATGCAGGTGAAATCACATTATAATTTAGGTTTTCCTTTGATAATGTGAACTATAAGGCTAAAGTATCTAGGTTTTCTAGGTCATGCAATGATGCTTAACATGCTCAGACACCTACATGAAATAAAGAAAATAACATCTGAAAGCTTTCAAATGCCAATGAAGTATAAAATGATCTGTGCACAGGTTTGAAACCCAATGTGTTTTAACAAACAAATCAACTCTGCTTATACACATCTGATTATACTTTGGGATAGAAAAATATGCATATATCTATTTCTTAGTAATGTAATTTGACAGTTATTTTCCTATTTCAGAAAAATGGATCTTTTTCCTTACGCTTATTAAGAAACATTGACAGGCTCTGCTCAGATTTTGAAATAATCCATTTTCCTTTGTATTAAGTTATTGGTAGAAAAAATAGTATTAATAAAGTCAATGAGTGAGTGAAGTCACTCTTTGGGACCCCATGGACTGTAGCCAGCCTACCAGGCTCCTCCCTCCATGGGATTCTCCAGGCAAGAGTACTGGAGTGGGTTGCCATTTCCTTCTCCAGGGGATCTTCCCGACCCAGGGATCGAACCCAGGTCTCCAGCATTCCAGGCAGATGCTTTAACCTCTGAGCCACCAGGGAAGCCCTTACTAGGAATCCTCTGCAGGTATATTTCCATTCCCAGGGTCTGATTCTTCCAGAGCACAGAAGGCAGATGTATCTTTACAAAACAAAACCCTAGAAAGTAGTTTACTTTTCTTTTCTAATGCTTACTCAAGTTGGCTGCCTAGGACTTAGGAGCAGGTAGGGTCCTATTTAGATTTGCTTGGCATTCGGGAGCACTATGTGAAGCAGTCATCTATTTTACAGCTGCATAAAACAGTACATGGATTTCATGATGCAGAAAAGCAGTAGTTTATTCCTCATTTTCCATCATGTAAATTTTTACTGAATAGATTTGCATGAAGTCACCCTCCCTTTAAAATACAAATGAAAAATCCCCTCATTATACTCTTTGCTCTTTCTAAGCCTTTCTTTGTCAAGAACAAACATTCAAAGAAAGAGAAAAGACAGAAGAACATTCTTTAGGGTAGAATTGCCAGGCAGCACCGAGGCTAATTTTACATGCTGCAAGAGTAAGGTTTATAGCAGGAATAGAGGAAGCAGGTAGAGATTGTAAATAGACCTTTTGTATTCATTAGAAAATGAAGAGAGAAAGATATTCCTTTTCCCTTATAAACTAAGAATTATGTATAAAATGGTTGAGCATCCTCAACCCATAAAGTTTATATGTTCAAATCAAAGGCAGAAAATACTTTGCTCAGAAGCCATAAATAGCAAAAGCCTGCATTACATCAAAAAATGAAAGAAAAACCAATTGTCATATATATTAACTGAAATGCTTTTCCTTTATTATCAGCTTTACTACTTTAACTCATTTCCATCATTAGAGTCATTAATATTAGTGAAGAATGAACCTGATTTTGAGAAATATGTTAGAACTTCACACTTCTATTTTCTAGCAGGATAGAATTACAGAATAGCCATAATTATAAAAATACTCATTTTTTTTTAATCTGGCTTGGCTATGAGTGTTTGGAATATATTTCAAAGATACACACAATACATAAAAGTTTGAATTTTACATAAAATATGGTATGTGATCAGTGCCAGATAATCTGACAAAAATACACGATTATAGCATATAGAATATAATCCTTTGAGATCATTCTGTTTTCAAAGACAACCTCATAAAGAACTTGTGTCAAACTTTGAACAATAAATATGGAACAAATAAGAAAGAGACATTTAAAAAATAAAGAATGCTGATACTTAAGTTCCTCAACCTTGGCACTCTTAACATTTGAAACTGGATAATTATGTATCATGGGTGGCTGTACTGTGTGTTACAGGATAATTAGCTGCATTTCTGTACTCTACATCCTAGATGTCAGTAGCACATTCCACTGTTTGTAATGAAGCCAAAATCATCTCAGTATTTCTATATAGCCCTGGGAGAGAGGAGAAACGTCTCTTATCGAGAACCTCTGAGTAATGGGTTTACAAAGGAAACCAATAGCAAAGCACCAAGGTAAGGACAGAGTTATGGATGGTCTACATTACTGGGCTAAGGAGTTTGCACATCCTATATATAATGGGAAACTCTGAAAATTTGTAAGTAATAAACTAAAATAATGTATATTAAGCCCTAAGAATATAAAATTTATATACCTGTGTACATAATGGCATATGGTAGAGGTAACAGAACATGAAGAAATTAGTGAACAGGTTAGACAGTTATCCTAATATGGAGTAAAAAGAACAAGACCGAAGGTGATAACAATGATTAAAAAAAAAAAAGAAGCAAAGTAGAGGCTTGGGAAGCATTGCAATAAGCATTGTAAGAACAAATGATATAGTGTGCCCATTACCCAGCTTTAGGAAGTGAAGGACCCTAATCAATGAATGTCAAAATGGTATTTTATTGAAAAGCCTTGAATTCTATGCTAGATATGTGTTTGTACCACTGAGGCCTGTATTAGTCTGCTGTAATAAAATACCACAACCTGGGTGGCCTAGTAGCATGACTTTATTTTCTTACAATTTTGGAGGCTAGAATTCCCTGATCGAGGTCAGGCCCATTTAATTTCTGGAGAAGTCTTTTTCCTGGCTTGCAAAGGGCTGTGTTTTCACTATTCCACACATGGCCTTTATTCAGTATGTGTGCGGAGAAAGAGTAAGTTCTTCGGTGTCTTTCTATAAGAACACTAATCCTATTGGATCAAGACCTCACTCTTACAATCTCACTTACTTTAATTAGTTCCTCGAAGGCCCAATCTCCAAGTAAAAACAAACTGGAGTTTAGCGCTTCAATCTATGAATTTTGAGAGGATACAAACATTAAGTTAATAAGAGTTTCTATTACTGGATAATGGGCTTAAAATTCTCCATGTCATCATATAAGAAGAAAAGCAAGATCTGTAGAGAAAATTTAAAAAGTACAGAAGCATGAAGTTCATACCACACAGAAAAGGAACTCAAAATGAATCAAAGACCTAAATGTAAGACCTAAAACTACAAAACATTTAGAATGGACTGTAGTCATGAACTTTCATCATATTGGAATTGGCAATTTTTTCTTTTATGTGACACCCAAAGCACAAGCCAATAAAAAACAATACATAAATAAGACTTTATCAAAATTAAAACCTTTGTGTTTCAAGAAACACTATAAGAAATTGAAGAGGGCTCACAGTGTGGGCAATGGCACCCCACCCCAGTACTCTTGCCTGGAAAATCCAATGGACGGAGTAGCCTGGTGGGCTGCAGTCCATGGGGTCGCTAACAGTCGGACAGACTGAGCGACTTCACTTTCACTTTTCTCTTTCATGCATTGGAGAAGGAAATGGCAACCCACTCCAGTATTCTTGCCTGGAGAATCCCAGGGATGGGGGAGCCTGGTGGGCTGCCGTCTATGGGGTCACACAGAGTCGGACACGACTGAAGTGACTTAGCAGCAGCAGCAGCACAGTGTGGGAAAATATATCAACAACTTAAAACTCAAATACAAAAATCACCTAACCGAAGAGATGCCTGATGCTGGGAAAGATTGAGGGCAGAAGAAGAGGGCACCAGAGGATGAGGTGGCTGGACAGCATCACCGATGCAAAGAGAAAAACTTGGGCAAACTCCAGGAGATGGTGAGGGATAGAGAGGCCTGGCGTGCTGCAGCCCGTGGGGTTGCAAAGAGTCAGATATGACTGGGTGACTGAACAACAACCACCCAAGAGAGAAGCTCAAGATGGCAAAGTAGGAGGACACCGAGCTCACCTTCCCCCAGATCAAAAACACATCTACAGATGGAGCAAACCTCACTGAAAACAAACTGAAGAACGGCAGAGAAGCTCCTATAAAACCAAGGCTGTCAAGAAAGATCCACGTGGAGTCAAGTAGGAAGGCAAGAGAAGCAAATAGGTCAGCACCTGCTACCCTAAGAGGGGACCCAGGAAGAGTAGAGGGATTATAGGGGCTCAGAAATCTTCCCTGGGAATTGACTGGTTCAAACCATGTATTGGGTACCTTAGCCCTCCAGTAGGACCCTGGGAAGATGAATCTTCTTGGCTGGTTTGAAAACCAGTGTGACTGAGGGTTGTAAGACACCTAGACTCCACTCATGGAGAGCATGCATATGCTTGCTTACTCCCGGTAGCAAGATGGAGAAGGCTGACTGAATCTGACAGGACACTGGTTGGTTGACCATGTCCTTTGCACCATGTGATCCAGGTCACAGTGAGACCCCACTCTGGCCCCTCCTGTTCCTGAACAGCTCAGTGTTAGAGTAAAGGCTGTCAGTGCCAAATAAAATGCATAGTGATGGGGGATAGTCAGGTCAACCTACCCCTGCATCTGAATAGGACCAAGGGCTGGGCATTACTAGCACTCACAAAGGTGGTAGATTTGGGAGCATTCTGGAACTCTGAGTGCTATGCTGGGACCATCCAGTGCACACCCTGGCCCACACTGGTCACATGCTCTGGCCCGCGCTGCTCCAGGACTGCTCCGAAGTACGGCATAGAAGCTGACAGTCAGAGCCAGAAGAACACACACTGAGCTGAAATGGAACCAGCTTTGACATGACCCACAGGGACTCTTCTGTTCCAGCACTTTGGAATCCCAACTCACCACAAACAAGGAGATGTCAGCCACTGAGCATATCAGAAGCCTCGGCTCATAACTGGCTTTGGCTCTACCCACTCCATCTCTAGCCTTATCTCCCACTGAGGTGATAGCTGTCAGAACACACTGGTGGAAGACGTGACCCATACTCACTTCAGACCTAACCTTTTCACAAAAGCCACGAGGCACACATACCTCCACACAGAAGCACCCACACAGTGACACACCTCCAAGACAAGGGGAAATTTTAACTCTTTCACCTAAATTCATACAGAAAGAAAAAGTTTATAAAATGAAAGGAAAGAGGAATTTATTTCAAAGAAGAAAACCTGGAAAAAAAAAAAAAAACTAAGAAACAGGGATAAACAACCAGAGTTCAAAGTATTAGTAATAAGAATCATAAGTGAACTAGGGGAAAGAATAGATGAACACAGTGAGAATTTTTATAAGGATCTGGAAAATATAAAATATAACCAGTCACACCTGAAGATAGAATAGCTAAAATGAAAATTATACTAGAAGGAATTAACAGCAGACTAGGTGATAGAGAATAATGTATAAGTGATCTGGAAGATAAAATAATAGAAGTCGCCCAATCAGTAAAAAGAAAAACAAATTTGAAAAATGAGAACAGTTTAAGAAACTCTGAGACAACAACACACACACACACACACACACACACACACACACACAGCTAGAGCTGTCGTTCTCCCAAGCTTCAGCCCATACTACCAAGCTACAGTAACCAAAATAACATGGTGCTAACAGGAAAACAGAAACTTATATCAAAGGAGCCAAATAAAGAATCCCCAAATAAAGCATTTCAACGGTGACTAAAGATGATGAGCATATGTTTATATGCTTACTAACTATTTGGGTTCCTTCCTTCAAGAAAAATCTATTTAAGACATTTGCCCATTTTAAAAAATTTGGTTAGGTGTACTTTGTTCAGTTATTTATTCTAGTGCTTTTGTTTTTATTTCTCATCAAATTTCATTTCCTTTGTCATTTAATTATAATTCATTTTAAATATTATGTTGGTTTCAGGTATACAATCGAGTGACTCAGTATTTTTATAGATTATACTCCATTTAAAGTTATTATAAAATACTGGCTATATTCCCAATATGTACAGTATATCCTTGCAGCTTATTTATTTTATCCATAGTAGTTTCTACCTCTTAATCCCCTATCACCATTTTGCCTCTCCTCCCTTCATGCTCCCCTCTGGTAACCAGCAGTATGTTCTCTGTATCTATCAGTCTGTATCAGTTTTGTGATATTCATTCATTCATTTTTGAGATTCCACATACAATTGGTAACACACAGTGTTTGTTTTTCTCTGACTTATTTCACCAAGCATAATATCCTCTAGTTGACCCATGTTGTTGCAAATAGAAAAAAAAAATCATCTTTTATGACTATTATTCCATTGTGTATATGTATGTATGTGTGTGTTATATATATACATCACTTCTTTATCCATCATGTGTTGACAGACACAAGTTGCTTCTGTATCTTGGCTATTAGAAGTAATGCTCCTATAGATACTTCAGATACACATGCCTTTTCAAATTATTATTTTTTTTTTCATTTTCTTCATATATATACCCAGGAGTGGAAAGGCTGGATTGTATGATATTTCTATTTTCAGATTTTTGAGGAACCTTTACAGTGCTTTCCATAGTGGATCCACCAATTTACATTCCCATCAACAGTGTATAAGAGTTTGCTTTTCTCCATATCCTTGTTAATATCTGTTATTTGTCGACTTTTTGATGACAGTCATTCTGACAGATGTCAGGTGATACTTTATTGTGGTTTTGACTTGCATTTCTCTGATAAGTGATGTTGAACAGCTTTTTATGTACCTGTTGGCCATCTGCATGTCTTCTTTGGAAAAATTTCTATTCAAGTCTTCTGGCCATTTGTTAATCAGGTCATTTTTTATATTGAGTTATAGAATTCATTTATATATTTTGGACATTAATCCCGTGTTGGTCATATCATTTGCAAATATTTTCCCCCATCCAGAAGGTTATCTTATGCTTTTTGAAACGCAAATCAAAACCCCAATGAACGAGCAGTTTACACTCACTAGTTTGGCTATGATCAAAAAGATAGATGATAACAAGTGTTAGTGAGAATGTGGAGATACTGAAGCCCTCAAACAGTTTGGATGTTCCTTAAATAATTAAACATAGAAAGTTACCAAATAGCTTATACTCAAGATAATTAAAAACATGTCTAAAAAACCTGTACATCAATGTTCACAGCCCCATTATTAGTAACCTCCATAATGAAAGACTCTTTGTCCATCAACTGACCAATGGATAAATGTGCTATATCTACAAAATTGAGTCTTATTTACCCATAAAAAGTAATGAAGTGCTGATACATGCTATATTATTGATGATCCTTGAAAATATTATGCTAACTGAAAGAAGCCAGAAATGAAAAATCACAGATTGTAGGATTTCATTTACATGAACTCTCCAGAATACAAATTAATACTGACAGAAAGTAGATTAATAACCACCAGGTGCTGGGGATTTGGGGAATGGGGAGTGACTGATAATGGATAGTTATGAAAATATTTTGGAGTTATAGGTAGTTGTATAATCTTGTTAAAATATACTAAAAACATTGAATCAAATACTTTAGGAGGATTAATTTTATGGCACATGAATTATATTTCAATAAAGATTACATGAGAAAATGATGAAGGCAAAATAAAGACATTTTAAGAAAAAAACAAAAAAAGCATGGTGGAAAAATCTTAATAGAAAAGAAATTGAATGACTATGCAATGCTTTACGCTATTTGCTTTTTTTTTTTTTTTGCCTTTTTAAATCAGTGTGGAAGAAATTCCTGATTCTTCCGAATATTTTCCAATCCCCCATATACAATGATGAATTGTATCTTACAAATGTATAATGCTAACAAACCTTTTGAAATGAAAACCAGATTTATAATTCACTGTGAATTTTAAAGCCTAAAATAAACTTCATTTGTAGGGATAATTAAATGCAAGGGTACAATCTTTAGTTACAGTGTATCATTACTTGTTACTATAAAACTGTTCATAAATTTATTACATTTTACTTCCTGAGATTGATCACTGAAAATTAATTCATGTTTTTAGTATGAGGAAGAAATCTAAAATCTCTGCATTTAATTCCAGGTTTCTGCTTACCATTTAACTCAAATTTTCCAGTAATCCCTATCAATTTATTCAATAAGTAAAGCTTGGATTGATTTTACTGTTTGGCTTCTCATTGCACTTAGATGAAAACAAATACCAATTATATTCCAGAAAACCTCCGCACACTGATCTCCTCCTGTACCTGCTTTATGCTCACCTCTCTTGTATCATTCTCCTCTTTGCTGGCTTTTCTTCAGCCATATGATTCTTCAGTTTTGCCTATAAGGGATCCATGATTCTTCTTCATTAAGGTTATGGTATTAAGTTAGTTGGGTTTATCCAATTAAACATACTATGAGCCAGTTACTTATGTAAGTAATAGTTTATCCTTCAGGAATATCCTATATTCATCATCCTGATTATCTAATCCAGGAATATATTTTTCATTTTGGCTCCCTGCCTCTCTTGATCTCTCACAAGCTTATTCAATCAGATTCCAAATTGATGTGCTTCATGTGTTTGGAGGTTTGAAGAGAGTGAAAGTCACATAGAACTGTCCCTGAGAAGATGGTAAGATGTCAGTGAGTGATAAATATGACAAGCTGCTGACACTTTGGAAAAGTATATGTTCAGATCCAGAAAACACATGTAGTTTTAAACTTCTCCATTAAAACAGAGGTAAAATACCTAATTCCAAACACTGTTATGAGAACAAAATGAGATCATATATTAAATAGAAAGAACAAATCAACACTGAAATGCAGATGCTGAACAACTAGGACTCTCACTGACTGCTGGAAAAAGCACACTAGTCTAGAGTAGTTTTTGTTTGTAAATAACTTTATAATGTAGATGTTCAGAAGCATGTAAACCGCATATGCTGAAAACACATACGTGCACACACACACACAAAATGTTCTCCTGAGTATGTACTTATGTAGTGCAATAAAACCTTTAAAGAGGTAAGAATGAGACCATTTTCTGGTAATAGAATACTTAAAATGGTATTAAGTCTGGTTAATAATTACTCTGTAGAGGAGAAAATGTTCCCCAAGGCTACATCTGTTCCAGAGTCCACTTGGTGTCCCAGATGCAGCAACAGCTGTATCCGCAGCCTGGAAAGGCTTCCTCATGATTCACACTCCTTCCTCTCCACTCCACTGGTTTCTCAGTAACATAAGTGTTAAGTATGAAGAAAAGGTATTATGCAGGCAAATTAAAGATATAAAATTCTTACTTTGGTTCTGACATATGAAATTGATATATTTAATAGATCTTTTGAAGATTTAGGTTCCTGGAGGTCACAGTGACTTGTTTTAAAGTAGAACATAGGAAGCAACAACCAAATGAAAGATTTGGCCAAATAGAAACAATCTTTTCATCACATTATGCTTACAGTTCATTAAATGCTAAGAAAACAACCTACTAATAGTCATTACATGATCCTAAGAGAAATTGAACATTCCTCTTCATATGAAAATCAACAAAAAAATCCAATATAAAAATAATTTTGAAATGACTCTATTTTCTTATTCTAAAAATGAGTTCAAGAGTGCCATTTGCTTTCCTTTTTCACACCAAAAACATGGAGATATATGCACTTTAAGGCAAGTAGGCAAGTACTACTTTGATTTTATAATCGTGTGTTACTCCAATCCATCTTTTATAATTCTGTGGTTTTTTGAAAAACTAGAGAGGGCTGTGTATTGTCTAGCAGTACAGACATAAATATACTGTATAAATATGTGGTTCATTTACATATTTGGATCCAAGCAAAGTTTTGCAGAGGTTCTTTTTTCTGGCTTTGGCTGCAAACAATACCCAAATCTACCCTGAGAAGTTCTTTTTTTGTTCTTTGGCATTCCTTGTAGAAGACTAGCAATTTATACATTTTCTCTAACTTCATATTATCTTTTCCTAAACTGCACATTTAATAAATGCCATGAATCTAGACATACTTTGGGATAGTCAGCACATATAATTGTAACTTAAATTACCATTAATTTGTCCAGGCCTCTTCATCAATCCAGCATTTACTAATTCAGCACCAGGCCCTATTTCAGGTGCTTGAGGTATATCAGGGAAGAAAGCAAAGATCTCTACCCTTGAGGAGCTTATAGTTTAGATAACGGGAGATAGATAATAAAAGTGAATATAATGAGAAAATTATAAAATATATTTGAAGATGATACATTATATAGAAGAAAAAGTATGAATAGAGCAGGAAAGTAGATTTACAGCTTCTGGGGTCAGAGTGGACAGAATAATCCCATAATCTCCTGCTTAATGGCTCAGTCATGTCCAATTCTTTGTGACCCCATGAACTGTAGCCCAGTAGGCTTCTCTATCTCTAGACAGAAATACAAAAGTGGGTTGCCATACCCTTCTCCAGGGGATTTTCCCAACCCAGGGATCGAACTCATGTCTCCCACATTGCAGGCAGTTTCTTTACCATCTGAGCCACCAGGGACAGAACAAGTGTGCTATTAAATAGTGTGGTAAAGGTAGGTCTCATTGGGAGGGTAAGAGTTGAGCAGACTTGAAGTAGGTTTGGGAGTTGGCCAAACAGCTATAAGGAGCAAGAGCATACTAGACAGGGAGGAGAGTGGGATCACAGTCCTGAATATGGGAGTCTGCTTGGGAGTTTCAGGAAGCTCTTGGAGACCAATGTAGCTGCAATGTTGAGAGCCAGGAAAAGAGAAAGAGAAAAGGAAGTCAGGGCAGTAATTTGAATCCAGTGACCTAAAACTTTAGAGGTCATTTTAAGGACTTTAGAATCTATTGTGAGGAACTGGCCAGCCATTGTAGTTTTAGCAGAAGAGTAATAGGAACTTAGTTTCTCTCATATATAATAACAAAGTCTGCAAATGCTCAGGTCACTTGTATAAAATGGCACAGTGTTTGCATATAACCTTTGCACATCCTCTCATATACTTTCATCTCGATTGCTTATAATACCTGCTGCTGCTGCTAAGTCACTTCAGTCATGTCCGACTCTGTGTGACCCCCTAGAGGACAGCTCACCAGGCTCCCCCCGTCCCTGGGATTCTCCAGGCAAGAACACTGGAGTGGGTCGCCATTTCCTTCTCCAATGCATGAAAGTGAAAAGTGAAAGTGAAATATGCTCAGTCGTGCCAGACTCTTAGCGATTCCATGAACTGCAGTCTACCAGGCTCCTCCATNCAGGCAAGAACACTGGAGTGGGTCGCCATTTCCTTCTCCAATGCATGAAAGTGAAAAGTGAAAGTGAAATATGCTCAGTCGTGCCAGACTCTTAGCGATTCCATGAACTGCAGTCTACCAGGCTCCTCCATCCATGGGATTTTCCAGGCAAGAGCATGGGAGTGGGGTGCCACTACCTAATGATATGTAAGGAGTTGTAAATACAATGTAAATGCTATGTAAATAATTACTGGTGTGCAAATTCAAGCTTTGCTATTTGGAACTTTCTGGAATTTTCTTTTCTGAGTATTTTCAATCTATGATTGAATTTGAGAATGCAGAACCTGTGACTGTGGAGGGCAGAATCCCATTTAAAAAGGATTAAGTCCTAATCTCTTAGGGTTGCTAGAACAAAACACCATAGCCAGGTAGTTTAACAACAAACATTTCTGCCTCACATTTCTGGAGACTGGGAAATTCAAAATAAAGGTGTCAACAGATTAAGTGTCTGATGAGATCCTACTTCTTGGCATATAAATATCTACCTCCATATGTATCCTCACATGGTAGAAAGAGGAGGCTCTGATGTCTTTTCCTCTTCTTAAAAGGACGTTAATGACATCATGTGAGATCTACTCTCCTAACTTTATCTAAACCTGATTATCTCCCAAAGGCCTGCCTCCAAATACCATAAAATTGGAGATCAGGGCTTCAACCTATGGGTTGAGGGGTAGAGACATAAACATTCAGTTCATAGAGATTCTTTTGTTTTCTCTGTTAACACTAGGTTGAATAGGTGACAAGGATATTTATGAAGACAAATAAAAATGCTATTTTTAATTTTTGTTTAAATATAAATTTTTTTTTTTTAAGGTATGAGCTTATGTTGGTCACACCAAGGTACTAGAAGTAGAAGGTATGTGGATTGGTTAAATTCTGAATATATTTCAGTGATGAAACCAACAGTATTTCTTGGCATTTCCTGAGAGGTGAAGTATGATTCCAAAGAAATAGATTTGAAAAACTGGAAGGGTAGGGTTATAATTTAGGAGATGGGAGAGGCTGCAAGGGAAACAGATTTGGAGAAGAGATGTGGAGGAGGTAAAGCTGTAGTTTGCTTTGAAACAGGTTCATTAAATATCTAAAGTGTCAATGTCAAGTAGGAAGCTGTATATATGAATCTGAAGATCACACTAGAGGTCAGAGCCTTGAATAGAAATTCGGGGATTAATAAAGTTTTATACAAAGATACAAGACAAAATGAGATCAACAAGTGGATGAATATAGATAAAAATAATAGAGGGCCATGGAATGACCTCTAGGAAATTTCACATTAGAATATTAAGGACAAGAGAAGAAACTACCAAAGCAGATAGACAAGGAACAATCAATGAGGTAAGAGGAAAATTAAGAAAGTATGACATCTGAAGCTGAGTAAATATCAAAAAAGAGAGAGTGACCATCTACATCAAATGCTGTTTATAGGTCAGATATGATAAGGGATATAAATTGACCATGGATTTAGCACTGAGGTTATAGTGACTTAACAAGAACACTTCTAGTAAACAAAGCTATGAACCTCTTCCTACCCTCTTTAACCACGCTTGTGTGTGTCTGTGTGCACAGGCTCAATCATGTCAGACCCTGTGACCTCATGGACTATTGCCTGCCAGGCTTCTCTGTCCAAGGAATTTTCCAGGCAAGACTATTGGAGCAAGTTACCATTCCCTACTAGAGGGGATCTTCCCAACCCAAGAGCTGAGCCCATATCTCTTGTGCTTCCTGCATTGGCAGGTGGATTCTTTACCACCATGCCACCTTAACCCTGCCTATCCATCTCCAATTCTATCTGCTTCCAATTGTGAATACCAGTCATTAATTTTTCCTTTGTTTCAAATTACAAAAGGGATATATGCTAGCTGAGTTAGTGAAACAATAATATACCATTCTGCACACTAACTTATATAGAAAATACACAATTATATTAATTTAAGGTTCAGTTTTTGTTTTCATTGAAAAAAAAATTGGTCCTAACTACTTTGGTCCTAATTATGTTTTCTGATAAGGAAATATAACTTGATAATTTGTAATAGCTGCATTTACATTGACTAATATGTCTGAACCATAATTTAATCAATCTTTTCTGAACCAATAAGCATTCAGTAATGTCAAGTTTTAGTTTTACTATCTATAAATAATACTACAATAATAAATATTCCTATTCAAATTTACTTATATGGTAGTATTTTTGTTTCAATTGGATGGTTTCTCAAAAGTGGACTTTAGAGTAAAGTAGTATGTGCATTCAAATTTTAATTCTTCAATTGTTGTACTGTCACTCACAATTAACAATGTGTTTGTTTATTAGCATTGGAGAGTATTAGTATTTCAGTATTTTCTAATCTGAAAGATACACTAAATATCGCTATACTTTGCGTTATCCTGAATAACAATCAGGGAAATCACATATCATGTTAACAGTCTTTTGGTTTTAGTCCTCTGTGAATTACCTGTTCTTTCCTTTTGTCCATTTAATTGTTTTTGTATTTTCCAGGAAATTACCTTTTTCCAATATTATTTTTCAAGTAATTCATTTTATCTCTTCCGCATGTGTAGTTACATCTCCTTGGTCAATCCTAGAACTGGATCATTTTGTTTCCACTTTTTTCCTTAATAAGGCTTTGCCAGGGCTGATTTACTACCTTAGTTGTTTCTAAGAAAGAGCTTTTTCTTTAATTTAGTATTTGTTTCGTTGTCACAACAGGATGGTGCTACACTTGGCAGTAAAACAGATATAGTTAAGAAAGTAATGTTTCTTTAATGGCAAAAGAAACGGAAGCTTAGGAAGATAATTACTTAAACAGGAGACAACACAGCATGCTCACACATAGAGGTACAAGCTTACCAGTTTTTTACAAAACTCCCCCATAGAGTCATGTAAATGCTCCTGAGGGAGGAAATATCCTAAAAGCAGGGCTTCATTTGCCTCACTGAAGGAAGTTTTCACATCATTCCAGCTCCCTGACCTTTATCTCAGCATACCAACTCTTCTGGAGATTGGAGACTGACTCTGTGGCCTCCGATGATCAGGTACTACTCAGGCATCAACACATTTCCAAGTTCTCATTACATAACTGGCTAAGAAGTCCTCAAGTTTTCCAAGGTCTCATTTTTGCTTTTCTCTTTTCAACACTTATTTCTACTTCTCCTCCCTTTCCCTGTTTGGGCAACCAAAAAAATGTATTGAATATGTTTGTGATAGTGGTAGGAAACTTTCCCCCATATATATTTGCTCACTTTTTCTCCCTATTGACTAATCAATAAAACAATGCTTTCAAAGGTTTAGCATGGTCTGTAGTTACATTTTTGCAAATAGGGATGGCCATATGACTAAGTTCTTGCCAGGAAATATGAGTGAAGGTAATGTGAGCAATTTTGACATCATTTATTTAAAAGGAGCATGCTTACCCTTTCTTTCCTCTCCTTCCACTTACACATGGACTTACATATGTAGGTGGTGCTGGTCAACCAGCATCAGTCGTGATGATGAAGACAAGCTAGTCTACACTACAAGATAGCACAGCATAAGATATAGATATTTTGGTGGCTGCAATTGAAATATTTTTTTGACCCCAAACTGCTTATCTGCTTCTATGCAGTAAAATGAGAAACAAAAACAGCCTGTTTTGTTTTGATCCACTTATTTTGGAATCATTTGAAAATACCACAGTAGTCTAGCCACAGAATTAGCAATTTTTTTTCTATAAAAGGCCAGAGAGCAAACATGTTCAGCTTTGCAGGCTATATAGTCTTTTTGTGACTATACTTTTTTTTTTTTTATTTTTTTTTATTTTATTTTTTTTAAACTTTTATTTTTTTTTACACGAACTCCCAAACATGAACCCCCCTCCCACCTCCCACCCCCCATCACCCCTCCAGATCATCCCCATACACCAGCCCCAAGCATCCTGCATCCTGCATTGAACATAGACTGGCAATTCATTTCTTACATGATAGTATACAAATTTCAATGCTATTCTCCCAAATCATCCCACCCTCTCCCTCTCCCTCTCCTTCTCCCTCAGAGTCCATAAGTCCGCTCTACACATCTGTATCTCTTTTGCTGTCTTGCATACAGGGTCCTCATTACCATCTTTCTAAATTCCATATATATGTGTTAGTATACTGTATTGGTGTTTTTCTTTCTGGCTTACTTCACTCTGTATAATTGGTTCCAGTTTCATCCATCTTATTAGAACTGATTCAAATGTATTCTTTTTAATGGCTGAGTAATACTCCATTGTGTATATATACCACAGCTTTCTTATCCATTCATCCGCTGATGGACATCTAGGTTGTTTCCATGTCCTGGCTATTATAAACAGTGCTGCAATGAACATTGGGGTACATGTGTCTCTTTCTATTCTGGTTTCCTCGGTGTGTATGCCCAGCAGTGGGATTGCTGGGTCATAAGGCAGTTCTATTTGCAATTTCTTAAGGAATCTCCACACTGTTCTCCATAGTGGCTGTACTAGTTTGCATTCCCACCAACAGTGTAAAAGGGTTCCCTTTTCTCCACACCCTCTCCAGCATTTATTGCTTGCAGACTTTTGGATCGCAGCCATTCTGACTGGTGTGAAGTGGTATCTCATTGTGGTCTTGATTTGCATTTCTCTGATAATGAGTGACGTTGAGCATCTTTTCATGTGTTTGTTAGCCATCCGTATGTCTTCTTTGGAGAAATGTCTATTTAGTTCTTTGGCCCATTTTTTGATTGGGTCGTTTATTTTTCTGGAATTGAGCTGTATAAGTTGCTTGTATATTTTTGAGATTAGTTGTTTGTCAGTTGCTTCATTTGCTATTATTTTCTCCCATTCAGAGGGTTGTCTTTTCACCTTGCTTATAGTTTCCTTTGTTGTGCAGAAGCTTTTAATTTTAATTAGATCCCATTTGTTTATATTTGCTTTTATTTCCAGTATTCTGGGAGGCGGATCATTGAGGATCCTGCTGTGATTTATGTCGGAGAGTGTTTTGCCTATGTTCTCCTCTAGGAGTTTTATAGTTCCTGGTCTTACATTTAGATCTTTAATCCACTTTGAGTTTATTTTTGTGTGTGGTGTTAGAAAGTGATCTAGTTTCATTCTTTTACAAGTGGTCGACCAGTTTTCCCAGCACCACTTGTTAAAGAGATTGTCTTTACTCCATTGGATATTCTTGCCTCCTTTGTCAAAGATAGGGACTATACTTTTTATCACAAATCTTTTTCGTGTGAAAGGAGACAGAAAATAGGTAAGTGCAAGCATAGCTGTGTTCCAACAAAACATTAAAAAACAATGGCTGGCCATATTTGTCTTGTGAGTAGAGTTTTTAGCTCTTGATCCAGCCTATACTATAACATACTATCTTTTTGGTTATGCATATATGTTTGATAATTTGCACTGATTACCTATGATTGTTATCTAGATTTCCTGTATAATAATTAGGAGACAATTGATACTGAGACTTCAATCTCATACCATTTGCATGCCGAACGCTTGCACTTACAGATTATCCTTCTATCTGCTGGTCACTTAATGTATTCATCAGTTAATTGTTTCATATCAAAAGTCACTCTGGCCATCCAAAAGTCAGTTTTCCCCAGTTTTACAGTAATCACTCAGTGTAATGAAATGTTACATCCACAAACAAGAGTGAATGAAAATAAAGAATATGGTTTCTTGAATTCTAAGTTGAATGCTTTGGAAAGACTAGCTAAAAATGAGTTACTAAAAGAATTCAGGGACTTCCCTGGTGGTCTAGTGGTTAAGAATCTGCCTGCCGACGCAGGGGACATGGGTTCAATACCTGGTCTAGGAAGATTCCACATGCCATCAGGCAACTAAGCCTGTGTGCCACAACTACTGAGCCCGTGAAGCCTAGAGCATGTGCTCCGCAGTTAGAGGAGCCACTGAGGTGAGAAACCCACACACTACAACTGGAGAAAGCCCGAGCAGCAGCAAAGACCAAGTGTAGTCAAAATAAATAAATAAATAAAATTATTTTTAAGAAATGAATGCAGACAAACGTATGGACAAGATAAATGTAAAATAATAGAGGGAACTTCACAAAATTGCAAGAAGATTCTAAATTCAATTTACTTTGGAAGTTTCTGGACATTTCTTTAGCATTTTAAAGAAAATAAAGAGTAATCATACTTGGTAATTTATGGGTATAGTTATAGAACCAAAGCAGACAGACCACAAACAGAACTCAAAACAGAAGCCAGAACAGAGCTCGACTCAGTGAACCCATTCACAGAAAAAGGCCTTGGACCTATATTTTTATTGTTCAGTGACTTAGTCCTATCTGACTCTTTGCCACTCATGGACCGCAGCACGCTAGGCTTTCCTGTCCTTCACCAGCTCCCAGAGTTTCCTCAAACTCATGTCCATTGAGCTGATGATCCCATCCAACCATCTCATCCTCTGTCTATATAATAATAGATAAGTGATTAAACACATATGCTTATAAGTTAGCATAAATGTTTAAGAATTTATATTTGCATCATGTTTTATGATTCTTAATATTTGGTTAAACTTGTAGTCAGTGAACTACCTGTAGGGTAACCATCAAGTATTTTATAACATTACACTGTGTTTGATCTTAAGGAAGCATGAATTTTAATAGTTTCCTTTCTCATTTTATTTTCTGGATGTTGATCTCCAATAAAAATGGTGAAACTCAGAAAATAAAATAATGCAAGAAAAAATAACTTGATCAAACTTGAGGCTGGATATATTTAAGTTGTATTTAAATATGATCAAGTTATTTTTACTTTCATAAAGGATTAATCCCCAAAATATACAACAGTTCATGCAGTTCAATAGCAGGAAAAACAACAACAGCAACAAAAATTTTTTAATGGGCAGATCTAAATAGATGTTTTTGGCCAAAAGGCACATGAAAAGATGCTCAATATCACTAATTATTACAGAACTGCAAATCAAAACTACAATTAGATATCACTTCACACCAGTTTGAATGGCCATCATCAAAAAGTTTACCAACAATAAATACGTTAGAGAGGGTATGGGGAAAAGGGAACTCTTCTACACTATTGGTGGGAATGTAAATTGGTATAGCCACTAAGATTCTAAAAATAGAACAATCTCACTTCTGGAATATATTCAGAGAAACCTATGATTCAAAATGATATATGCACCTCAGTGTTCATTGCAGTATTTTTTGTATTAGACATAACATGATGGTAACAAATATTCATTGACAGATGAGTGGATAGAGAAAATATCCTACATATGCTCAATGGACTATTACTCGATCATTAAAAATAATGAGATGATACCATTTGCAGCTATATGGATGGACCTGGAGATTATCATACTAAGTGAAGTACCTCTGACAGAGAAAAAAAAACATCGCATGATATTGCTTGTATGCAGTATTTAAAATAAATAATATAAATGAACTTATTTATGAAACAGAAAGAGACTTACAGATATAGAGAAAAAACTTCTGGTTACCAGAGGGGAAGGATGGGGGAGGAGGCATTGATTGGGAGTTTGGGATAGACATACACATACTAGTATATTTTACGTAGATAACCCACAGGGACCTACCATACAGCATAGGGAACTCTGCTCAACACTCTGTAATTACCTAAATGGGAAAAGAATTTGAAAAGAATAGTATATGTCTATGTATAACTGAATCACTTTGCTATACACCTGAAACTAATGAAAAATTGTCAGTCAACAATTTCTAAAAAAATTTTAAAAGAAGATGGTGAAAGAATGAAATCTACATTTCAAATCCTTGTCTTTGTTTTAGAATTGGAAAATTTTGTCATGGTAGTGATACCTCGTGTGAATAAAAAAAATCTATATGTGGTAAAGCAGATGATATTACATACTTGTGCAAGTTCATAAAATTCACTCATGTGTAAAATATATTCCTCAAAGTAACAATTAACTGAACATATTCATAGTCCTAACTGTTTAAAGGCAAAGAAAAACATAGTGAACTTTTCTTAGAGGGCTTGATAACAGTAAGATAGAAGCGTGTTTCATATGGTAACACAAATCTCTAAAATATAACATGGAGAAATTAAAAAGAAATTTATTTTTGGAATATTTCTATAGTCAAAAAAACTGAGGTTACAACAGAGATCTCCCACATAGCTACCAAAGTATTATTAATTTGTTACATTAGTATGTGGCTTCCCTGGTGGCTCAGTTGGTAAAGAGACTGCCTGTAATGCAGTTCGATCCCTGGGTCAGGAAGATCCTTTGGAGAAGGGAATGGCAACCCACTCTAGTTTTCTTGCCTGGGAAATCCCATGGACACAGGAGCTGGTGGGCTACAGTTCACAGGTTTGCAAAGAGTCAGACATGACTTGAGTGACTAAACCACAACCACATTAGTATGGCAAAGTTGTCAGAATTAATGGAGCAATATCGATGCGTTATTGTTAAATGAAAGCCATATTTAAGTCAGATTTTCCTTAGTTTTTTTTCGCCTATATTTTCTGTTCCAAGATCCCATCCAGCATACCATATTATAGTTAGTTATTTATACTGCTTTAGGTTGTGACAATATTTTAGATTCTCCTTGTTTTGGATGATGTTGTTTTGAGGAATACTAGTCAGGCAAGCAATGGCAATCCACCCCTGTACTCTTGCTTGGCAAATCCCATGGATGGAGGAGCCTGGTAGGCTGCAGTCCATGGGGTCGCTAAGAGTCAGACACGACTGAGCGAATTCACATTCACTTTTCACTTTCATGCACTGGAGAAGGAAATGGCAACCCACTCCAGTGTTCTTGCCTGGAGAATCCCAGGGACAGGGGAGCCTGGTGAGTTGCTGTGAATGAGGTTGCAAAGTGTCAGACACAACTGAAGTGACTTAGCAGCAGCAGCAGCAGTCAGGTATTGTTTGGAATGCCACTCAATTGGGATATTTCTGATACTTTATCATGACTAGACTAAGGTTATCATTTTTCTGTGAGGTGGACTGCAGAGTTAAGTATCATTATCATCACATCAAATCAAGGATGTTAACTATCAACATGACTTTTCATTGTTGTTGACCTGCATCACTTCTAGGTAGTGTTTGGTTTCTCTACTGTACAATTACTCCTTTTTCCCCACTCCATACTGTCTTCTTTGGAAGTTCTTATGTGCAAACTAGCTTAAAATGTGCAGTTATTCTTCACTGTCTCTGGAATGGAATATCTTCATCAAATACTTGGAACTCCTCTGCACAAGAGATTTCTCTCTTCTTCCACTGGCTCAGACAGTAAAAATTCTGCCTGCAATGCAGGCTTCAATCCCTGGGTCAGGAAGATCCCCTGGAGAATTCTGCTTGGAGAATTCCATGGACAGAGGAGCCTGGTGGGCTACAGTCCATGGGGTCACAAAAGAGTTGGACATGACTGAGCAACTAACACATATGTAAAATCTGTATTTGGTCATTTATATGTGTCAGTATAGATGTTTTACATGTTGAGACATTATCCAGTAGTACTTTATTAATTTTGTTTCTCAAATTGATCCAGCTTTGAACCTTGGTGCTCTTTCAGTTGGCTCTTGTGTACATCTGACATACCCCTCACTATGATTTAATCCCTCTTCTTTTCTCTTCAGTTCAGTTCAGTCACTCAGTCGGGTCCGACTCTTTGCGACCCCATGAATCGCAGCACGCCAGGCCTCCCTGTCCATCACCAACTCCCGGAGTTCACTCACACTCACGTCCATCGAGTTCATGAGGTCATCCAGCCATCTCATCCTCAGTTGTCCCCTTCTCCTCCTGCCACCAATCCCGCCCAGCATCAGAGTCTTTTTCAATGAGTCAACTCTTCGCATAAGGTGGCCAAAATACTGGAGTTTCAGCTTTAGCATCATTCCTTCCAAAGAAATCCCAGGGTTGATCTTCTTCAGAATGGACTGGTTGGATCTCCTTGCAGTCCAAGGGACTCTCAAGAGTCTTCTCCAACTCCACAGTTCAAAAGCATCGATTCTTTGGCACTCAGCCTTCTTCACAGTCCAACTCTCACATCCATACATGACCACAGGAAAAACCATAGCCTTGACTAGACGGACCTTAGTCAGCAAAGTAATGTCTCTGCTTTTGAATATACTATCTAGGTTGGTCATAACTTTTCTTCCAAGGAGTAAGCATCTTTTAATTTCATGGCTGCAGTCACCATCTGCAGTGATTTTGGAGCCCAAAAAGATAAAGTCTGACACTGTTTCCACTGTTTCCCCATCTATTTCCCATGAAGTGATGGGACCGGATGCCATGATCTTCGTTTTCTGAATGTTGAGCTTTAAGCCAACTTTTTCGCTCTCCTCCTTCACTTTCATCAAGAGGCTTTTTAGCTCCTCCTCACTTTCTGCCATAAGGGTGGTGTCATCAGCATATCTGAGGTTATTGATATTTCTCCCGGCAATCTTGATTCCAGCTTGTGTTTCTTCCAGTCCAGCGTTTCTCATGATGTACTCTGCATATAAGTTAAATAAGCAGGGAGACAATATACAGCCTTGACGTACTCCTTTTCCTATTTGGAACCAGTCTGTTGTTCCATGTCCAGTTCTAACTGTTGCTTCCTGACCTGCATACAGATTTCTCAAGAGGCAGGTTAGGTGGTCTGGTATTCCCATCTCTTTCAGAATTTTCCACAGTTTATTGTGATCCACACAGTCAAAGGCTTTGGCATAGTCAATAAAGCAGAAATAGATGTTTTTCTGGAACTCTCTTGCTTTTTCCATGATCCAGCGGATGTTGGCAATTTGATCTCTGGTTCCTCTGCCTGTTCTAAAACCAGCTTGAACATCAGGGAGTTCACGGTTCACATATTGCTGAAGCCTGGCTTGGAGAATTTTGAGCATTACTTTACTAGCGTGTGAGATGAGTGCAATTGTGCGGTAGTTTGAGCATTCTTTGGCATTGCCTTTCTTTGGAATTGGAATGAAAACTGACCTTTTCCAGTCCTGTGGCCACTGCTGAGTTTTCCAAATTTGCTGGCATATTGAGTGCAGCACTTTCACAGCATCATCTTCCAGGATTTGAAACAGCTCAACTGGAATTCCATCACCTCCACTAGCTTTGTTCTTAGTGATGCTTTCTAAGGCCCACTTGACTTCACATTCCAAGATGTCTGGCTCTAGATTAGTGATCACATCCTCATGATTATCTGGGTCGTGAAGATCTTTTCTGTACAGTTCTTCTGTGTATTCTTGCCACCTCTTCTTAATATCTTCTGCTTCTGTTAGGTCCATACCATTTCTATCCTTTATCGAGCCCATCTTTGCATGAAATGTTCCCTTGGTATCTCCAATTCTCTTGAAGAGATCTCTAGTCTTTCCCATTCTGTTGTTTTCCTCTATCTCTTTGCATTGATTGCTGAAGAAGGCTTTCTTATCTCTTCTTGCTATTCTTTGGAACTCTGCATTCAGATGCTTATATCTTTTCTTTTCTCCTTTGCTTTTCGCCTCTCTTCTTTTCAGTGCTATTTGTAAGGCTTCTCCAGACAGCCATTTTGCTTTTTTGCATTTCTTTTCCATGGGGATGGTCTTGATCCCTGTCTCCTGTACAATGTCACGAACCTCATTCCATAGTTCATCAGGAACTCTGTCTATCAGATCTAGGCCCTTAAATCTATTTCTCACTTCCACTGTATAATCATAAGGGATTTGATTTAGGTCATACCTGAATGGTCTAGCGGTTTTCCCTACTTTCTTCAATTTAAGTCTGAATTTGGAAATAAGGAGTTCATGATCTGAGCCACAGTCAGCTCCTGGTCTTGTTTTTGTTGACTGTATAGAGCTTCTCCATCTTTGGCTGCATAGAATATAATCAATCTGATTTCGGTGTTGACCATCTGGTGATGTCCATGTGTAGAGTCTTCTCTTGTGTTGCTGGAAGAGGGTGTTTGCTATGACCAGTGCATTTTCTTGGCAAAACTCTGTTAGTCTTTGCCCTGCTTCATTCCGCATTCCAAGGCCAAATTTGCCTGTTAATCCAGGTGTTTCTTGACTTCCTACTTTAGCATTCCAGTCCCCTAGAATGAAAAGGACATATTTTCTGGGTGTTATGTCTAAAAGGTCTTGTAGGTCTTCATAAAATCGTTCAACTTTAGCTTCTTCAGCATTACTGGATGGGGCATAGATTTGGATAACTGTGATATTGAATGGTTTGCCTTGGAAACGAAGAGAGATCATTCTGCCGTTTTTGAGAGTGCATCCAAATACTGCATTTCGGACTCTTTTGTTGACTATGATGGCTACTCCATTTCTTCTGAGGGATTCCTGCCCGCAGTAGTAGATATAATGGTCATCTGAGTTAAATTCACCCATTCCAGTCCATTTTAGTTCACTGATTCCTAGAATGTCGACGTTCACCCTTGCCATCTCTTGTTTGACCACTTCCAATTTGCCTTGAATCATGGACCTGACATTCTAGGTTCCTGTGCAATATTGCTCTTTACAGCATCAGATCTTGCTTCTGTCACCAGTCACATCCACAGCTGGGTATTGTTTTTGCTTTGGCTCCATCCCTTCATTCTTTCTGTAGTTATTTCTCCACTGATCTCCAGCAGCATATTGGGCACCTAATGACCTGGGGAGTTCCTCTTTTGGTATCCTATCATTTTGCCTTTTCATACTGTTCATGGGATTCTCAAGACAAGAATACTGCAGTGGCTTGCCATTCCCTTCTCCAGTGGACCAAGTTCTGGCAGACCTCTCCACCATGACCCGCCCGTTTTGGGTTGCCCCGCAGGCATGGCTTGGTTTCATTGAGTTAGACAAGTCTGTGGTTCTAGTGTGATTAGATTGACTAGTTTTCTGTGAGTATGGTTTCAGTGTGGTTTCACCCTCTGATGCCCTCTTGCAACACCTACCATCTTATTTGGGTTTCTCTTACCTTGGGTGTGGGGTATCTCTTCACAGCTGCTCTAGCAAAGCACAGCCACTGCTCCTTACCTTGGAGGAGAGGTATTGCCTTACTGCCACTGTTCCTGGCCTTCAACGTGGGATAGCTCCTCTATGCCCTCCTGCGCCTGCGCAGCCACCGCTCCTTGGGTTGCTCCTCCCGGCCATCACCCCTGACCTCGGACGCTGGGTGTCTCCTCCCGGCCTCCACCCCTGACCTCGGACACGGGGTAGCTCCTCTCTGCTGTTCCTGCACTGTCACAGCCTGGCACTCTAGGCCACTGCCCCTGACCTCGGATGTGGGGTAGCTCTCGCATCCACCTGTGCTTAGTGCGCTGGCCGGCTATTTCTGGCACTACAAGATATGTGCTAGACTTATCTTGCATATATTTTACCTGAATTCTGAATTCTGTAATTATTTCTCCAAAATGTCTTGGTTCCTTTCATTGAAGAATAGTATTAGAAACAAGCTGTAGGTTCTAGGTATGCTCTTTTTTCCTGGAGTGTCATGACATCTAGGCCCTCTCAGCTGATCAAACAAGTAAATATATATGCACATTGTAAACCTGTGTATATACACATATCTATAAATATTTCTATGTGTATTTGTCTGTATCTGTATTAAGGTAAACTAAGTTCATACTGGTCTTTAACCCATTATCACATGGGTCATTCTACCCTTTTCCCCTTGCATATGTAACCTCCTACTCCAACAATGAGAAAATATCATCCATTCACTTAATTAATTCTAGTATCTGCATAGTGGTTTCAGAATTGCTAACCTGTACCATCGTGGAAAATTATTTATCAACTAGAGTACAATGAATATGTAGTTTCCTTTGCCTATGGTCTTATAGTCTCTGTTCATCTTCAAAATCAGCACCTTTCCCACATCCTTTTCAGTGAGGTTCTGGCATAGATTTCTATTCCAGTTAGACTATTTTTTAGATATTTTTTCCAGTCTATATTTCAGTTTGAGATTTGCCAATCTCCTAAATGACTTAAAATTTTCATACATTAAAATTCACTCAGTTCTGTGAAGTTCATTTGGTCTTGACAAATCTATCGTCATATATTACTATTATGCTGCTGCTAAGTCACTTCAGTCATGTCTGACTCTGTGTGACCCCATAGACGGCAGCCCACCAGGCTCCCCCATCCCTGGGATTCTCCAGGCAAGAGTACTGGGGTGGGGTGCATAATAGGTTTACAGCCCTATAACTTTCTCTGTTCTCATCCATTAGCACTGCCAACTCCCACCTCCAACAAAAAACTCCTGATAAACATTGGTCTGTTTATAATTTTGCTTTACCCTATAATCATACAATCATACAGTATATACTTATTTCATAGGGGTTAGTTTGCAATATGTATTTAAGATACATCTACAGCTGTTTGTGGATTTTACATATAAACTTTTACATAAATAGCATGGGTTTTAGTCAACTTTTTTGCCAGTTAGCATTCTGTATTGGAGACAATCACTTATATTTCAGTACAGAGATACCATTTCTCAAACTATGATGTAGTATACCAGAGAATGGATAATCTATTGTATTTAAACATGCCACTACTAATAGATATTGTGAAAGTGAAACTGTTAGTGGCTCAGTCATGTCTGACTCTTTGCAACCCTGTGGACTGTAGCCTGCCAGGCTCCTCTGTCCATGGGATTCTCCAGGCAAGAATACTGGAGTGGGTCGCCATTCCCTTCTCCAGGGGATCTTCTCAATCCAGGAATCAAACCCAGGTCTTCCGCATTGCAGGCAGATTCTTGACCATCTGAGCCACGAGGGAAGCCCCTACTGATAGATATTAGTTCTTCCTAAATAATTTTTTTGCTATTACAAATAGGTCTTCACTGAATTATATAGCTTTGCATTTGCATATTTGTTCAATCATTTTATAGATATCATGAGGCATCAATTCCTTGTTTGAAGGTACTGTTCAGTTCAGTTCAGCTGCTCAGTCATGTCTGACTCTTTGTCACCCCATGAATCACAGCATGCCAGGCCTCCCTGTCCATCACCAACTCCCAGAGTTCACTCAAACTCATGTCCATCAAGTTGGTGATGCCATCCATCCATCTCATCCTCTGTCATCCCCTCCTCCTCCTGCCCCAATCCCTCCCATCATCAGGGTCTTTTCCAATGAGTCAATTCTTCGCATGAGGTGGCCAAAGTATTGGTGTTTCAGCTTCAGCATCAGTCCTTCCAATGAACACCCAGGACTGATCTCCTTTAGGATGGCCTGGTTGGATCTCCTGGCAGTCCAAGGGATTCTCAAGAGTTTTCTCCAACACCACAGTTCAAAAGCATCAATTCTTCTGTGCTCAGCTTTCTTCACAGTCCAACTCTCACATCCATACATGACTACTGGAAAACCACAGCCTTGACTAGATGGACCTTTGTTGGCAAAGTAATGTCTCTGCTTTTGAATATGCTATCTAGGTTGGTCATAACTTTCCTTCCAAGGAGTAAGCGTCTTTTAATTTCATGTCTGCAGTTACCATCTACAGTGGTTTTGGAGCCCAGAAAAATAAAGTCTGACACTGTTTCCCCATCTATTTGCCATGAAGTGATGGGACCAGATGCCATGATCTTCGTTTTCTGAATGTTGAGCTTTAAACCAACTTTTTCACTCTCCTCTTTCATTTTCATCAAGAGGCTTTTTAGTTCCTCTTCACTTTCTGCCGTAAAGGTGATTGATGTCATCTGCATATCTGAGGTTATTGATATTTCTCCCGGCAATCTTCATTCCAGCTTGTGCTTCTTCCAGACCAGCGTTTCTCATGATGTACTCTGCATATAAGTTAAATAAGCAGGGTGACAATATACAGCCTTGACATATACTCCTTTTCCTATTTGGAACCAGTCTGTTGTTTCATGTCCAGTTATAACTGTTGCTTCCTGACTTGAATATAGGTTTCTCAAGAGGCAGGTCAGGTGGTCTGGTATTCCCAGAAGGTACTGTATGTTACTTTATTTGAATTTTCATTTTGAAGGAATTTTAGGTTTACAGAGGGTTGGCATGAAAATTCAGAGCTCCTGTCTAACCTGTTCCCTAGCTTTCTTAATATTCAATTAACTATGATTATGGAGCTGATATACAATACATAGTGCATTTGCTGTCCAAGAAAGCTGCACCAATTTACATAAGGAAAACTTTTATACACATTTTTAATAGTGATGCCACTCAAATTTTGCCAACCTGATATCGATATATATTATATATTATACTCAGTAGCATTTTTTTCTGACTTTAGTGAAGGCAAGTCTCTTTTCATATGATTGCTGTCAAATTTTATGACATTTTGATGATTCTTCTGTTTATTTTCTTTGAGCGTTTTGTTATATATTCCTTATTAGTTTCTCTCAACCTCACAAGCTGCCAACGTGCTCAACTGTCAGTCACATCAGCAATAAGCAAACATGTTCGTGATTTTCTTCTCCCGATTTGATTTCTTATTGCTCCCAATCTTTCTTCCCTGAGATTGTGTCTTACAATAAAGCATTGCAACTGAAACCAGACTCAGGCTGTTTTTTAGTGGAGTTAAGTAAGACTCCATCTCTCTCTTGAGCAGTGTTTTACTCTATCAACTTGCAAAAATAACATGTATTATGGTAATTAATTCATTTCTGTTGTATATGTGCTAATTATTATTGCAGTGTATACTTGTCTATGAAATTTATTTTATAGTATGCTTCCTCACACAAAAGACAATTTTAGACATTTTATTCTGTTACTTTTTTCCCCTTTACAATTTCTGGAGATTACTGTGTTGTGTGGAAAGGCTTTCTCCATTCCAAGACTATTTTACAATTCTGACTAATGTATAATATTTTAAGTTTTTTCTCCTTAATTGATTTGAAATATATTTTCATGATAATGGAAGGCACAAACTGATTTAGACTTCAAAGATGAGGTGCTAAATTAGTTTATTCCCAGTCCTTTTTTAGCTCAGGACTACAGAGAAGGCAATGGCAACCCATTCTAGTACTCTTGCCTGGAAAATCCCATGGATGGAGGAGCCTGGTAGCCTGCAGTCCATGGGGTCGCTAGAGTTGGACACTATTGAGCGACTTCACTTTCACTCTTCACTCTCATGCATTGGAGAAGGAAATGGCAACCCACTCCAGTGTTCTTGCCTGGAGAATCCCAGGGACTGGAGCGCCTGGTGGGCTGCCATCTAGGGGGTCACACAGAGTCGGACAAAACTGAGCAACTTCACCTTCACAAAGTCTTTAGGACACACCTGGGGAAAATTAGGGCTTCCCAGATGACACTAGCAGTAAAGAGCCTGCCTGCCACTGCAGGGGATGCAAGCTCTAACCAAGGTTTGATTTCTGGGTAGTTAAGATCCCCTGGAGTAGGAAATGGCTGCTGCTGCTAAATCGCTTCAGTTGTGTCCGACTCTGTGCGACGCCCTGGACCTACCAGGCTCCTCCATCCATGGGATTTTCCAGGCAAGAGTACTTGGCATGAAACCCAAGTGGGTTGCAAACCACTCCAATATTATTGCCTGGAAAATTCCATGGATGGAGGAGCCGATCAGGCTATAGTCCCTGGAGCCACAAAGAATCGGACACAATCGAGCACACATGGGGAAAATTGTGAAAGAAGCTACACTCAAATTAGCAAAAAAGAACCATTTTCCCTTTAGTTCCAACATGACAGACATAAGAGCAGAGGTCTATGACTATCACCTGACAGAACTCGGTTAAAACCCTCCTGTTAGTCAATTCCTCTTGAACTTCCATTTCCAGGCATTAACTTGTCCTCTATTTGCTAATAATAAGCAATATCTCACCAAATCAATTTACACAGAATCATCAGCATACTTTTTTGGTTCAATTTCAATTCAGGACTATTAGAACCCAATTACCACTCTTGTGCCAGCTAGGGAAAAACAAAAAAAAAAGCTGTCCTTTCTAGATGAATGCAGCTTTGTAGGTAGGCAGCTGGGCAAGCTCTCAGCATTTCTGCATACATTAGAAGGCTCCATCTCAGGACCAAGGCAGCCCAAATCAGACAAAAAGCATGCATTGTAGAGCCAAGATCTGCTGAATTTCTGTTAAGACCAGCCTCCTAGGCCTGACGCACCAGCAAGTGAAACTGTTCAAATCTATGCTGGGCTCTTGCCTAAGGCCCCGCTGTCCATGCCTTCTCACCCCAATACATATGGCAGGATAGATTCCCTCTTGAAGGAAAGTATAAGATATTTGAACACAGAAAAACAAGGAGGCAAGGAAAAGGTAAATCATAAAAATTCTGAGATCTGGCTTCTAAGACCCCCAACTCCCTGGAGTCTCCACACAAGGCCAAGGGCTTCCCTGACATAGACTCATGTCCTTGTTACTTTGTGCTAAACATCAAATGCAGCAATCCTAGCCTCTGCTTCAAGTCATCAGTGTATTCTTATTCCATGTGGTCCTTTTTATTATCCACAATAGAGGAATACAGGACATTTCATTTCTGTTAAATTTATTCTGTCTTTAATATTCAAAATATATTTTAAATCAATGCATTCATTGTTTTAGGGCAAAGCTGATTATATCTCTATATGTTAACAAAGCATCATTTCCATGAACTTACATAATTCGTTATTTTTCCCACTTTATATTCCGTTTCCGATTCCATCTTATCTTCTCCCATTCAACCACCACAGTATTATTTCAAGATATGTACTCCCCAAAATGTAGGCTCCTGTTCTTATGCTATAACTTTTTTTCTTACTTTTATGTTCAACATTTGAGTTCAGTTAATGTGAGTGTATATAAATTAGTTCATTACTTTTAATTGATCCAGATACAAATGTATAATTTATATATAATGCTTTTATTTATCCATTCTTCCATTATTAGATTTTCTGTTTCTACCGCATGGACTTTGCTAATTCCCAGTGGTTTTTATCTCTGTAAACTACTTCCTCTCCTGGGATGACCTTTCTTAGCTTAGTCAGATTTCTTACTCTAGAGATATCTCTCTCTGAACAGAGAAATCACATCTGTACTAATATACCCCTTGCGTAGTCTATGCATTAGAAAGAGAAAGCACTCACCATCCATGGTACACCTTTTCCACCAAGTATCTCTTTTTAATGCACTTAAATTTTTTTCATAACTAGATACTGAATTATCACTTTACATTTGATTCTCAGTTTACATTTTCATCCCAGTTTTGACCATTTCTAGTCCTCTGAATAGTACCATCAGAATAATCCTTATGCCACTCAATTCAGTCTTGTATTATTTTTTTAAAGTCACTGGTTACCCTTTTGTTTTGTGTACATTGTCCTTCCTGATGTTTCACAGCTGCATTTCAGCAGTGTGCTACTGTAAATAATTAGTAATACAATTTTTGTACCTTTGCTAAGAATAGTCATCCAATCGGAAAAAAAAATCAATCACATTTTCTTTAGTTTATTATGCTTAAGATCCGGCAGTGGGAGTCGTCGTTACTGGCCGCTAATTCACACCCACTTACTCTGGGCATCTAGCTTTGAATTCAGGTACACCACAATTGTATTGCCCTCAGCAGCTGGTATATTAGCTCTACTTTATGCTCCTCCAAATTTTACAATTCTGTGATGAGAAAAAAATCATTAACCCAAGTCTTTGAAACAAATGTGGTCTCATGTAAAATGCAGTTTTAAATTAAAAATTAAAAAAAACTGCACTTCTAACTTTAGCGTCTATGAGGAAGTATTCTGCATTTAAAGGGAGATAAAGATGTAGAATCCTACCTCTTCACATTCTTACTTAA
The DNA here is from genome assembly GCA_006410675.1 of Oreotragus oreotragus. NCBI lineage: Eukaryota > Metazoa > Chordata > Mammalia > Artiodactyla > Bovidae > Oreotragus > Oreotragus oreotragus. Next base: position 280,008 of record SJYX01014182.1, on the reverse strand, counting down.
GCATCAGAATAAGAGAAGAGAAGGCATACACAGAATCAACAAGTAATTTAGCTCTTTACCAGTTTCCATGGCAATCTTACTGTATAAAACTAAGAAAATGAATTCAAAAATTTAAGATTTGCCTCAACCCTTGTCTTGACACTCTCAGCATGACTTTCTTCAACATAACATGTAAAGCAATCAAATTTATACACGAGGTAACATTTTAACACTACATATAAAGACTTTCATAAACACTAATGCAGGACAAAAAATTCTTTTTAAAAGTCCACTTAAAAAATTATGAACACTTGCTATGAAATGACTGACATGAACTGGTTTGTAAATCGCCAGTTTAAGAAGGATTTACACAGGCTGGCTCTGTCCCATCCACTCCTGAGATAAAATGCCTTTCACACTATTTCCCTGAAATTTCATTGCTGACCCTGAGTCACTGAAGATGAATGACTTCTCCAGGTTGTCCCAATAGAATCAATAGCAGCCTTAACAGCCTTCAAAATGAATCCTCTGGGACCCTAATCTTTGAAAATAAAGATGCACTTTGAATTGCGGACTCCTTGTGGTTCTGAAAGAGGGAAGGTGATGCTGTGACACTTGGCACTTGATTCTCAGGCTTTAGAACTCTAATGTTTACAGACAAATATATCTGATTCCTCTGTCACAGCAACGTCTGTGGTTCCACAGTACAATGCTGTCTGGGTTAGTTTCTTCACAAGATGTTTTCAAGCTATGTGTATATTTTTTAAGCAGGAGAAGGAAGCATTTATTACTTGCAACAAATAAGGAGAACATTAAGGATCTTTCCTGAAGCAGTGTCTTCCCTGCTACATGTATTTTAACAGATGATATTCTTAAATGGTTTCTATCATCTTAGTCTAGATTCGTGATAACATTTGAAAATTTTTAAACAGACATGTTCTTTATAGAATCATATGTGATTTTACTTTTGTTTTTAACTTTTCCTTCATTATAGATTTGCTTTCTTTCCATTTGAATTTATTTTTAATATATATTTGATCACTTTACAGTGAGGTATCACCACACACTACTCAGAATGGCCATCATCAAAAAATCAACAAACAATAAATGCTGGGAAGGATGTAGAGAAGGAATCCTCTTGCCCTGTTGGTGGAATGTAAATTGAAACAGCCACTATGGAGAATACTATGGAGATTCTTTAAAAAGCTACAAATAAAATTAACTTATGTCCCAGCAATTCCACTGGTGAGCAAATACCCTGAGAAAATCATAATTGTCATCCTCATGATTATCTGGGTCATGAAGATCTTTTCTGTACAGTTCTTCTGTGTATTCTTGCCACCTCTTCTTAGTATCACTTAAATGTTGGATTTTTTATATAGTAATTTTTTTTTTTTAGTATAAGGGAAGGAGGAAATACTGAGATGTCTGTAAGACTGTAATATTAAAGAAGAACAACAATGCTACATGGTGCAATGAAGTATCTTATTCTTGTTCAGTGTCAGGGAAAAGTCATGGCGGTTATAACTGTCAATAGCTTGGTTGTAGATCTCATGTCTTTCCAAAATGTTTCATTAAAATAATCATACTTAGTTAAATGCCCAGTAAAAGACCTTAGTGTTACTTTATCTATGCAAATAAAAACAGAGCAAATTTATATAACATAAACCTCATAAAGAAAATTAATACTCTTTTGTATATTTATCAGAATTATTTACTTTGAAACTGGAAACATGCTTCTTTTCTGGCATGTTTGTGGCAGTTATAACACATTCTGTATATTAACCAAACAGTCCATCTTGAAGCAGAGCCATGGTAACACCAAAGCAAAGTGTTTTCTTAAAAAAAATTTGATGTTCTGCAAACACGCTGGATAGAAATAATGAAAAAAAAAAAAACAGAGACTCTTGATGTCCAGCATCATGGCTAACAGTGTTCCAAGTCTCTGAAAAGAAAGAAGTGCCTCGATGGAGGAGCCCCTCAATTTATTTATTAAAAGAAAAAAAAAGTTCTCTGTCTTAAAGCTAGAGTCACACAAATTGCTCAAACCCAGATGACTAGATGAAGTCTTTATTGAAATGACAATGAAAGTAATTATATTGCTAATTGTCAGCTTATAGAAAAACTCCTTTGGCAATTCAGACACACTGGCATGAGCAACAAAGATAATGAACATTTTTATAAACAACGTCCCTTGAAACTCTTCAAATGCAACATCACTGAAATGCCATTTTGGTGTGATTACTCAATAATAAAGAGTGAATGTTTGAGACACATCAGGCAGCATAAGGACAAATGAACCTTTAACTCATATGAGGAAAACAACTTCAGTCGTTTAGAGGGCTTTTCTTATCCTTTTCAACATTCCCTATTTGTATGAAAAATGACATATCTGGTTAGGTAATTTCATACGAAAACAGTAGGAAAGGATGAGATTGATCATTTTGGTCTGTTTTGACATATAAGGGAACAATGGAATTTTAATCAGGATGTAATTAGTTACGGTGAAAAAAATGATTATTATATACCAAGAAGAATGGATCAGGCGGTGCAGGGGTAAAGAATACTCCAGCCAATGCAGGAGACACAAGAGATGAGGCTTCAGGCCCTGGGTAGGCAGAGCCTCCAGAGTAGGCAGTGGCAACCCACTCCAGTATTCTCGAGGGGGAAATTCCATGGACAGAGGAGCCTGGCGGGCTACAGGCCGTGGGGTCACAGAGAGTTGGACATGACCAAGCACACACACAAGAAGGATATTGAACAAAGGACCATTTTATAAAATCTTCCCTTTTTTCATTCTTTTCACTTTTATTTCAGATATTAAAAATGAAATGAAAAAAATAGGGTGAAGATTATAAATTATTCATTTTAAATGAATACATCTATCAGTCTTTCATGATTGATATACATTTTTTAGAATGTTAGCCTGCATAATATATTAACCACAAAGCAGACAAAAGCACACTGGTGAAGCCACCAAGGTAAAGTTATTGTTGCTTTGTTTTTCTGGTACAAATTCAGATTTCCCTTTTGAAGTTATGTCCTTCATTTCTACATCTTAATTCGATACATACATGTAGTACTTAAAATGTATTTGTGAACAAATTCTAGACTTCCTTTGTTCTAACTGTGGGTGATTTCAAAGCTTTGAACATATATATTCTTAGTTTAAATAGCAAAATCATACTTTCAGAGAAAAATATTTACAGGAAATGCTGTTTTTAATAGAATGAAAGTAAGTATAAATTAGTAATTTTATATTAAAACCTTAGTCTTACTGCAAACTTTAGTGTTTCAAATATCTTCTTATCAGTTAAAAAACCTTCAATGTATAATTTTCCTTTATATAATTTTCATTTTAAAGATCCAAACCTGTCTTTATCTCCATATCCATGTTATAGAAAATTAAGCAATTGTTTTCTTTTTCCTTCTCTTAATATCTATCTTTGTGGTCATAATATTTATTCATACTTTTCCTCCTCAATAGATCAGGAGTAGTTCAGTATTATGTATTTCAAAATCTGTTTTTTCTTATGAGAAAAGAACTAAGGGAACTATGATCTGAACTTGTTCTTGACCCATTCTATGAAAACTAGGTAACTCACATTCTAACCTAATAAATTAAAAGTTGATAAACTGATTCAGTAGGTTTTTTTTTTTTTTTTTGCTATTGAAAAATTTGGTGGCTAGTGGAAACCTCTCAGTACCCTGAAGTACATCAAAGCTAGGGTGGGGTTAAACTAAGCCAGGGCTTCCCTTCTCCTCTTCCCTCACATCCCATTTCATGTATGGTCGGAAAGGCCTTTGTGAGCAAAGGAAATTTTGCTTTCTCCTGTGGAAGCCCTGGTGTGCTCTCATGACGTTCTCTGAGCTCCTTTATTTTATTGACACTCCCAAAAAGGCAAAAAAGCAATGGATTGGGAGAGTTGAGCAGTCTGTTTTCTTTTCTGATTTGTCATCTTTGCTGCTAGGAATTTGGGCAACTCCCCTAATCTCATTCTGTCTAAATGTCTGTATTTTTGAAATGGGAATGCTAGATTCTTAAACATTTTCTAGGTTGAAAACCCAGTGTCAGTGGTAAGTGTCTTATCTGCAACTCTCCTGGGCATCTTAAAAAATAACGAAAGAATCTCTGCAAGCTGCTATGGAGTCCTCCCAACTGGCTAGACCTAAAGATTAATCTTTTGGATGATGCCAGTGATCATAATGCACTAATTAGGTGGTCAGCTTTTACAGAGACAAATGCCATGAAATGCTTTAATGGTGGCAAGTATCTATGATTGAAAGAATTTCATTGCATTTTCCTTGAAACATCAGAATCTTCTCTAATTGCTCTATTAATCTAGTTTAGTCCTATTACTTTATGTAATGCTTGACTCAAGCTTGCTTTAAGATAGGGCTAATTGAAAGTTTACGAAAATGTATTCTTCCGTTGAAACTCTGTGTGAAAGCAAAACCCACTTTTACATCTATTTCCTTAAATTATATTTGATATCATAATCATGAATGATCATATCACAAACATTAATTTTTGAAATCTATCTTTGGGGATACCATGGAGGATGATATAGAAGACAAGCTGAATATAGTCAGAGTGAGCAGACAGCAGGTAATTTCTATTACAGAGAAAGTAGTATTAAAATATCAAAAGAAGGCATGGATTATAGGATTGACAAGAAACGGTTACNTTGAAATCTATCTTTGGGGATACCATGGAGGATGATATAGAAGACAAGCTGAATATAGTCAGAGTGAGCAGACAGCAGGTAATTTCTATTACAGAGAAAGTAGTATTAAAATATCAAAAGAAGGCATGGATTATAGGATTGACAAGAAACGGTTACATGGAGAAGTTAAAGCAGAATGGCCAAAGTGGATCCAACATGAGAGAAACAATGACTTTCTGATATTGGGCTTGGAAGATATGATAGATACTTGTGTCCCAAACAGAGATCTGAGATAAGAAGTATATATTTTGATTTTTATAAATATACATTTAGAAGTATATGATTTATGCCAGTTTCCAAATAAATGTTTCAAGAAGATAAATCAATGGTTCAACTTTTAACTTATTACTAGAAAGTGAAATGTGAATACAGAAAAACACATAAAACAAATGTATAGTTCAAAGGGATATTTTAAGGTAGCTCACATGATAAAGAATCTCCCTGCAATGCAGCAAGCCTCAGTTCAATCCCTGGGTCAGGAAGATCCCCTGGAGAAGGCAATGACAACCCACTCCAGTATTCTTTCCTGGAAAATTCCATGGACAGAGGAATCTGACAGGCTACAATCCATGGGGTCACAAAGAGTTGACAAGACTAAGTTAGTAACACTTTCACTCACTTTCACCCTTGTAACTAGCAATGATGTCAATAAATAGAACTTTTCCAGCCACTCAGATGCCTCTCCATACCACTTCCAACTTTCTCCCCCCCACCAAAAGTAATCACTATCCAGATTATAACCATTTCCTTGCACTTTATGGTGTTACATTCATGTGAGAATTCCTCCATATCATAATTTCATAATTCTAAAATTTTATTTTTAAGTCCTTTTTAAAAATTGTAGTTGATGTACAATGTTGTGTTAGTTTCAGGTATAAAAGTGATTCGGTTTTATATATATACATACACATATATTTTTCAGATTATTTTCCATTACCAGTTATTATAAGATATTGAATATATTTTCCAGTGTTGCAATAAACAACAGTGTTCCAGATAAGCAATCCTTGTTGCTTATCTATTTTATGTGTAACAATTTGTTTCTGTTAATCCCGTACTCCTAATATATCCTTCCCCTTCTCATTCCCGCATTGACAATAGCCCTGGATTTCCCAGGCAAGAATACTGGAGTGGGTTGCTATTTCCATCTCTAAGGGATCTTCTCTACCCTGGGATGGAACATGGGTCTCCTTTGCTGGCGGATTCTTTGCCAACTGAGCCACCAGGGAAGCAACCATAAGTTTATTTTCTGTGTCTGTGAATCTATTTCTCTTTTATATATAGATTCATTTGTATTAGTCTTTAGATTCCACATATAAGTTATATCATGTAACATTTGTCTTTTTCTGCTTGCTTCACTTGGTATGATATTCTTAGTTCTGTTCATGTTTCTGCAATATTTCATTCTTTTATCACTAATATCCCATTGCATGTGTATTCATGTACCCCACTGCTTTGTAGTTTATTGAAGAACACACTGTGTTTGACCCATAAATTTAGTAACTCATCAGGTGGATTTTGGATTTGATGTACCTATGTCTCCATGTCTCTTTTCTGTGATGTTATTGGCAGTGAATTTTAATGCACAGGGGCTTCCCTTGTGGCTCAGCTGGTGAAGAAACTGCCTGCAGTGTGTGAGACCTAGGTTTGATCTCTGGGTTGGAAAGAGCCCCTGGAGAAGGGAAAGGCTACCCACTCCATATTCTGGCCTAGAGAATTCCATGGACCATATGGTCCATGGGGTCACAAAAAATTGGACACAACTGAACGACTTCCACTTTCACTTTTAATGCATAGATCATTGGATCTCCTTGCAGTCCAAGGGACTCTCAAGAGTCTTCTCCAACACCACAGTTCAAAAGCATCAATTCTTTGGCGCTCAGCTTTCTTCACAGTCCAACTTTCACATCCATACATGACCACAGGAAAAACCATAGCCTTGACTAGGCGGAGCTTAGTCGGCAAAGTAATGTCTCTGCTTTTGANGATCTATTAATTGCTTGAGGGCTACAAAATGGTCATACTCCAGTTATATCACTTATATTTAGCTTATTAATTTAATACTTTTAGAAAAAACCACTATTTGGTTATGTAGTAGAAAATTCAAATTAGAAAGGTAAGATAAATGCTTGAACTTTCTCTTAAGTACCCATTTTCAAGGAATTAGTTGATTTCCTATCATCCTTATAATTAGTTTTAAAATATATTAGTATAAATAGATGTTTTCCCCATCAATTGGCCAGTAAGAACCTCTTCAAATTGTCTCTTTAAGAGTGCAATCTGGGAATTAAGAAAGCTTGTTTCAACTGGTTTGCATTCTATAACTGAGTTAGCAAAATAAAGTACAAAGGAGCATTCCAATAGCATGAGTTCAAATAGATATTTTCAATTAAAATTTATGTCTATAGATTTTTTTAAATTTAAGGCATATAGCATGATGGTTTGATTTATACATATTGTGCAATGACAGTTCAGTTAACATCCATCACTTTATATAGATACAATAAAAAAACAGGAAAGAAGAAGAAAATATCCTTGTGATTAGAACTCAGGATTAATTCTCTTAACTACTTTTCTGTATATCATATAGCCGTTTCCACTATAGGAAGCCTGCTGTACACCTGTCTCTTATACACATCTGGTAATTTCTATGGTCACTTTATTTCTTATGCAATTCAAAGCATCCAGAGTTACAAA
>SJYX01014182.1:221971-266689 GCA_006410675.1 Oreotragus oreotragus | reverse complement strand
TCCATTAATCTTCCTGCATGCCTTGGGCTGCTATTAATGTTTGTTGGATCTTCTGTCTTGGACTTCCTTTGCCTATCTTTAATATTTGTCACTTTCTAATTATTATTTTCTTTAATCTCTTCTTTCACTTACCTCTGTTTTTTTAAATTTTTTAATTTTTTTATCTTCTATTTTTCCTAAGGTGTTACCTATTGTGTTTATGTTTGCTGGTGTTTCTCTAATTCAATCTTTATTTCTGAAAAGATAGTTTCTGTTATTTCTATTTCTTTTTCCTGAGATCTGTTTACAAGATCAAGGGCTTTTTTTCATGCATTATTATTATTTTTTTACATCTTAAGTAATTTTTAATGTATTTAGCTCATGTTGGACTAACAGATTATAGTTCATTATACTATATCATGGGGGGCATTTTTCATATAAAAACTTTTCATGGAATTTGACCTCAATACTTTTTTTTGTTCCCTATTTTGATGTGAAATTATATTTTTTCTGAACTTTTAGTAGGAATTCTTGTTCTGAGAGATATTCTAAACCTCTCTCAATTCATCCTTCTCTTGTTCTCATCTAATACCAAAGCTAGAGGAACCTGATGACTAAGATTTCCTGGTTCTTCTTCTTCCCCACTTTTCTGTATAATGCTTTTCCCCTTCATTTTGTTTTATTTGTCCTGCTCAATTTTAATTCCACTGCAGACGGTTGCTTCTTAGCCTAGGAGACCTAACTGGCCAGGTTTAAGATTTCCAAGGTCAAACTGCTCTAGCCTTTCAGATTGTTTTATTGTGAGCCTCTCAACTAACCTAGTATTGGATTTGGCAAAAATACTATCAGTTTCAGTAGCTTATTTCAGACTGTACTACTATTGTATCTGCATGTTTTAAGGGTTTCCTTTTTTTTTTTTCTTTTAGTTCCGTCAGACCTCATGCTGCTTTTCTCTACTTTCTCATACACAGATGCTGATACAAGTCTTATGGTCATTGGTGGTTGATCTTCAATCAATTATATTTTGAAGTTTACAGGGATATCTTGTCACCTCAATTTGCTGAAATATTACTTGTGAGTTTTTGGATATATTATCTAGCTTTTTTGTGTGCTTTACCATCCAGTTTACTCTCTCTGTGATTGTAAGAATTAAGAATTATATTGCTATAACCATCCTTCTACAATTTCCTCCTCTTGCCTTTTTTTTTTTTTTTTTACAATATACCATACTGGTTAAGAGTAGTAACTGGAATCAAACTACCTGGATTAAAAATCCCAGGTAACAATACCACCTATAAGCATTGTTACCTTGGCACATAATTTATCTTAAATGGTTATAAGATTACATGAATTAATATTTTAAGTGCATTTATAATTATTCCTCACACATGATGACTGCAATGTATGTGTTTGTTAAATAAATTTCAACTTTAATATATATTAGTTATTTAGAAATGCAATTAATATATCATTCAAAACAGAAAAATACTATCAATCAATGTCATTATTTTATTATCTTATTAAAATTATAATCCATATTCTAGTTGATTTGATACCTTGAGTTGTTAAGAAACAGATCATTGAGTCAATAAATGGTCAGGTGAATAAAGTGCTAACAATAAAACCACAAAGAGTTGCATAGTATAATTTTTAATACTCACTTTACTGTTATGTCTTGGCAACAAAGACCTATTTAGTTTAGTAACACTTTTTGTTCTTCTAGAAAATAATTGTTAATCTTCCTGAAGTTATTTAGGTATTAACTTGAAGGATAAGACAGTGACTACTTGGGATATCTCCAGTCTTCCTGATTCATGTGTCATCTGCTAAATTTAAATGTCTCTCTAACAATTTTACTCTTAATATCACTGTACAGAAAATGCAACCAGCTGTTGCCTATTTCCAATGACCCAGAGAAAATGGTTTTTAATTTATAATAGGAACAATTTAGGTTTGATGTAAGGAAGAATTTTATGAATATGAAAGAAGTTCATGAATGTATAATTTAGGAAATGAGACTGTAGACTCCCCTTATGTTGACCTATTATAGAATAGGATAGTTATTATGTTGAGATGGTAATAACAACCATTTATTTTAAAAGTAGTAGTAGTAATAATAAAACATATCATACTATTATCCTATTGGTAAATAATAATATTAATAATTTGTTAATAACATGCAAAGTTTAAATAGTTATGAAGAACTAGAAAAAAATAAGTATTCTATAAAAACTCATAGAAGACTGCCAAAATGACATTTGGAAAAGAATATATAAAATGTTTTTAAAAATAGACTAGCTTTATAAGTGTGAATTTAGAGGAACAAAAGCAGGCCAGTTACTTTAGCAAGGACCATAAATGCCTTGTTAGAGAAAAGTGTGATGAATTAATCGGAGTTAGTGTACTGGCTAATATGTTGTCTTTAGATTGGTTTCTCCATTATTGGCCTATCAAGGTTAATTTTGTGTGTTTTTCAACTTACCACAGGTTATGGGTTTGTCTTCTCATGCACAGCAGAGTTCAAAATGAGCACAGCTTTCCCACAGAGCAAGTGCTATGAGCAATGTAGCAGATCATCTGCCTCCGGATTTTCTTTCTCCTGTCAGGTGTGTTGCTCAACATGAGGCCAGGAGTGTGGACTATTTACACTGAGAAAAGACAGCACTAAAATCTAAAATATTAGCATGTGGTATGAATATAAGTCAGTTCTCACTGTGTTTGCATCTGGTTCTCTTCTGCATGATATGCTGCCTTTAAGCTCAGGATAAAGAGGTCATTTTCCTTTACTCTCCTCTAAATCTTCTCTCATTTCATTTTCCAAATGCCAAATTTACAATTAAGGCAAAGATAAACCCACTAATTTATGCAGCCTAGAATTCCAACACATGTCCCATGGCACAGACAATTAAAGAATAATTAGTATATGTAAAACAAAACAGTGAAGTTAGCAAGTGATTCCAAGCCACAAAATCACTAATTGTAAAAATTTGTTGTGAATTTGCCACGATGTTCAGAGGAATTGGACAGTCGAGTGCCAGGACATATCTTGAGTTTGTAAACTCTGATTTTATGGTTTTATAATCAGTGTGCCACCAGTATATTATGTGATCGCAGACTTTCATCTGAAATTGTGGCATGAGCTTTGCAAATGTGAGAGTTACACATTTGAGTGAACAGTGAAGAACTGACTCTGTTGTTTGCTAGGATCAGAATACTTTTTACAACATCAGTATTTTGAAATATGTCACATTTTAGATGTATTGAACACTTTTTATTTCATTGTCAGTGGTGGATTTTGGTCATATTTTGCATGAGGCTTAATTCAAAATGATGCAATTTAGAAGCACTTTTTTTTTTCTCCTAAAAAGCCCATCTAATTAAATTTTGTGTCTTATTATTTACATTCATGACCATTTCTCAGTTTCAGATTAGGAAATTAAGTATGAATATTTGATACTAATATGACTATAGGTGTTTTGAAATGTTCTAGAAAACATAGCATGCATTTTTTGTTATTTAATGTCCACTATTTGAATTAAAATTAACCTTTACATTTCCTATGGAATAATATTTTTATTGTGTCTGACTCTTTGCAACCCCATGGACTATACAGTCCCTGGAGTTCTCCAGGCCAGAATACTGGAGTGGGTAGTCTTTCCCTTCTCCAGGGGATCTTACCAATCCAGGGATCAAACCAGGTCTCCCCCATTGTGGATTCTTTTCCAGCTGAGCCACCAGGGAAGCCCTTTCTATTGATAGTAATAATTAGTTACTAGTCCTTTCTTAATATAAATTATCACAAGATTGATACTTGAGAACTTGTCATCTCACTTTGGCAACATGCTTTAGCAAGAAATATAGTACAATTCAATATCAAAAAAAAAACCAAACAACCCAATTAAAAATGGGCAAACAATCTGAATAGATATTTTTCCAAAGAAAACATTCAGTTGGCCAACAGGTACATGAAAAGTTGCTCAACATTAGTAGTCATCAGTTCAGTTCAGTTCAGTTGCTCAGTTACGTCCTACTCTGCAACCCCATGAATCTCAGCGTGCCAGGCCTCCCTGTCCATCACCAGTTTCCAGAGTCTACCCAAACATATGTCCATCAAGCCGATGATACCATCCAGCCATCTCATCCTCTGTCATTCCCTTCTTCTCCTGCCCCCAATCCTTCCCAGCATTAGGGTCTTTTCCAATGAGTCAACTCTTTGCATGAGGTGGCCAAAGTAAGTTTCAGCTTCAACATCAGTTCTTTCAATGATCACCAGGACTCATCTCCTTTAGGATAGACTCGTTGGATCTTCTTGCAGTCCAAGGGGCTTCTCCAACACCACAGTTCAAAAGCATCAATTCTTTGGTGCTCAGCTTTCTTCACAGTCCAACTCTCACATCCATACATGACTACTGGAAAAACCATAGCCTTGACCAGACAGACCTTCATTGGCAANTCTTGCCTGGAAAATCCCATGGATGGAGGAGCCTGGTAGCCTGCAGTCCATGGGGTCGCTAGAGTTGGACACTATTGAGCGACTTCACTTTCACTCTTCACTCTCATGCATTGGAGAAGGAAATGGCAACCCACTCCAGTGTTCTTGCCTGGAGAATCCCAGGGACTGGAGCGCCTGGTGGGCTGCCATCTAGGGGGTCACACAGAGTCGGACAAAACTGAGCAACTTCACCTTCACAAAGTCTTTAGGACACACCTGGGGAAAATTAGGGCTTCCCAGATGACACTAGCAGTAAAGAGCCTGCCTGCCACTGCAGGGGATGCAAGCTCTAACCAAGGTTTGATTTCTGGGTAGTTAAGATCCCCTGGAGTAGGAAATGGCTGCTGCTGCTAAATCGCTTCAGTTGTGTCCGACTCTGTGCGACGCCCTGGACCTACCAGGCTCCTCCATCCATGGGATTTTCCAGGCAAGAGTACTTGGCATGAAACCCAAGTGGGTTGCAAACCACTCCAATATTATTGCCTGGAAAATTCCATGGATGGAGGAGCCGATCAGGCTATAGTCCCTGGAGCCACAAAGAATCGGACACAATCGAGCACACATGGGGAAAATTGTGAAAGAAGCTACACTCAAATTAGCAAAAAAGAACCATTTTCCCTTTAGTTCCAACATGACAGACATAAGAGCAGAGGTCTATGACTATCACCTGACAGAACTCGGTTAAAACCCTCCTGTTAGTCAATTCCTCTTGAACTTCCATTTCCAGGCATTAACTTGTCCTCTATTTGCTAATAATAAGCAATATCTCACCAAATCAATTTACACAGAATCATCAGCATACTTTTTTGGTTCAATTTCAATTCAGGACTATTAGAACCCAATTACCACTCTTGTGCCAGCTAGGGAAAAACAAAAAAAAAAGCTGTCCTTTCTAGATGAATGCAGCTTTGTAGGTAGGCAGCTGGGCAAGCTCTCAGCATTTCTGCATACATTAGAAGGCTCCATCTCAGGACCAAGGCAGCCCAAATCAGACAAAAAGCATGCATTGTAGAGCCAAGATCTGCTGAATTTCTGTTAAGACCAGCCTCCTAGGCCTGACGCACCAGCAAGTGAAACTGTTCAAATCTATGCTGGGCTCTTGCCTAAGGCCCCGCTGTCCATGCCTTCTCACCCCAATACATATGGCAGGATAGATTCCCTCTTTGAAGGAAAGTATAAGATATTTGAACACAGAAAAACAAGGAGGCAAGGAAAAGGTAAATCATAAAAATTCTGAGATCTGGCTTCTAAGACCCCCAACTCCCTGGAGTCTCCACACAAGGCCAAGGGCTTCCCTGACATAGACTCATGTCCTTGTTACTTTGTGCTAAACATCAAATGCAGCAATCCTAGCCTCTGCTTCAAGTCATCAGTGTATTCTTATTCCATGTGGTCCTTTTTATTATCCACAATAGAGGAATACAGGACATTTCATTTCTGTTAAATTTATTCTGTCTTTAATATTCAAAATATATTTTAAATCAATGCATTCATTGTTTTAGGGCAAAGCTGATTATATCTCTATATGTTAACAAAGCATCATTTCCATGAACTTACATAATTCGTTATTTTTCCCACTTTATATTCCGTTTCCGATTCCATCTTATCTTCTCCCATTCAACCACCACAGTATTATTTCAAGATATGTACTCCCCAAAATGTAGGCTCCTGTTCTTATGCTATAACTTTTTTTCTTACTTTTATGTTCAACATTTGAGTTCAGTTAATGTGAGTGTATATAAATTAGTTCATTACTTTTAATTGATCCAGATACAAATGTATAATTTATATATAATGCTTTTATTTATCCATTCTTCCATTATTAGATTTTCTGTTTCTACCGCATGGACTTTGCTAATTCCCAGTGGTTTTTATCTCTGTAAACTACTTCCTCTCCTGGGATGACCTTTCTTAGCTTAGTCAGATTTCTTACTCTAGAGATATCTCTCTCTGAACAGAGAAATCACATCTGTACTAATATACCCCTTGCGTAGTCTATGCATTAGAAAGAGAAAGCACTCACCATCCATGGTACACCTTTTCCACCAAGTATCTCTTTTTAATGCACTTAAATTTTTTTCATAACTAGATACTGAATTATCACTTTACATTTGATTCTCAGTTTACATTTTCATCCCAGTTTTGACCATTTCTAGTCCTCTGAATAGTACCATCAGAATAATCCTTATGCCACTCAATTCAGTCTTGTATTATTTTTTTAAAGTCACTGGTTACCCTTTTGTTTTGTGTACATTGTCCTTCCTGATGTTTCACAGCTGCATTTCAGCAGTGTGCTACTGTAAATAATTAGTAATACAATTTTTGTACCTTTGCTAAGAATAGTCATCCAATCGGAAAAAAAAATCAATCACATTTTCTTTAGTTTATTATGCTTAAGATCCGGCAGTGGGAGTCGTCGTTACTGGCCGCTAATTCACACCCACTTACTCTGGGCATCTAGCTTTGAATTCAGGTACACCACAATTGTATTGCCCTCAGCAGCTGGTATATTAGCTCTACTTTATGCTCCTCCAAATTTTACAATTCTGTGATGAGAAAAAAATCATTAACCCAAGTCTTTGAAACAAATGTGGTCTCATGTAAAATGCAGTTTTAAATTAAAAATTAAAAAAAACTGCACTTCTAACTTTAGCGTCTATGAGGAAGTATTCTGCATTTAAAGGGGGATAAAGATGTAGAATCCTACCTCTTCACATTCTTACTTAAGCATCAGAATAAGAGAAGAGAAGGCATACACAGAATCAACAAGTAATTTAGCTCTTTACCAGTTTCCATGGCAATCTTACTGTATAAAACTAAGAAAATGAATTCAAAAATTTAAGATTTGCCTCAACCCTTGTCTTGACACTCTCAGCATGACTTTCTTCAACATAACATGTAAAGCAATCAAATTTATACACGAGGTAACATTTTAACACTACATATAAAGACTTTCATAAACACTAATGCAGGACAAAAAATTCTTTTTAAAAGTCCACTTAAAAAATTATGAACACTTGCTATGAAATGACTGACATGAACTGGTTTGTAAATCGCCAGTTTAAGAAGGATTTACACAGGCTGGCTCTGTCCCATCCACTCCTGAGATAAAATGCCTTTCACACTATTTCCCTGAAATTTCATTGCTGACCCTGAGTCACTGAAGATGAATGACTTCTCCAGGTTGTCCCAATAGAATCAATAGCAGCCTTAACAGCCTTCAAAATGAATCCTCTGGGACCCTAATCTTTGAAAATAAAGATGCACTTTGAATTGCGGACTCCTTGTGGTTCTGAAAGAGGGAAGGTGATGCTGTGACACTTGGCACTTGATTCTCAGGCTTTAGAACTC
This sequence comes from Oreotragus oreotragus, assembly GCA_006410675.1. Taxonomy (NCBI): domain Eukaryota; kingdom Metazoa; phylum Chordata; class Mammalia; order Artiodactyla; family Bovidae; genus Oreotragus; species Oreotragus oreotragus. The sequence continues at coordinate 258,867 of SJYX01014182.1, read as the reverse complement.
TAATGTTTACAGACAAATATATCTGATTCCTCTGTCACAGCAACGTCTGTGGTTCCACAGTACAATGCTGTCTGGGTTAGTTTCTTCACAAGATGTTTTCAAGCTATGTGTATATTTTTTAAGCAGGAGAAGGAAGCATTTATTACTTGCAACAAATAAGGAGAACATTAAGGATCTTTCCTGAAGCAGTGTCTTCCCTGCTACATGTATTTTAACAGATGATATTCTTAAATGGTTTCTATCATCTTAGTCTAGATTCGTGATAACATTTGAAAATTTTTAAACAGACATGTTCTTTATAGAATCATATGTGATTTTACTTTTGTTTTTAACTTTTCCTTCATTATAGATTTGCTTTCTTTCCATTTGAATTTATTTTTAATATATATTTGATCACTTTACAGTGAGGTATCACCACACACTACTCAGAATGGCCATCATCAAAAAATCAACAAACAATAAATGCTGGGAAGGATGTAGAGAAGGAATCCTCTTGCCCTGTTGGTGGAATGTAAATTGAAACAGCCACTATGGAGAATACTATGGAGATTCTTTAAAAAGCTACAAATAAAATTAACTTATGTCCCAGCAATTCCACTGGTGAGCAAATACCCTGAGAAAATCATAATTGAAAAAAAAAAAAAAACATGTACTCCCAATGTTGTTGCAACACTGTTTACTATAGTTAGTACATGGAAGCAACCGAGATCTCCATCAACAGATGAATGGATAAAGAAGTTGTGGTCCCTATATACAATGAAATATTGCTTGGCCATGAAAAGGAATGAAACTGAGCCAGTTGTAGTGATGTGGATGAACCTAGAGTCTGTCAAGAAGGGAAAAGCCAGTGGAAAGCTACTGTATAACATGGAGCTCAGATCAGTGCTCTGACAGCCTAGAGAGGCAGGATGAGTGTGGAGGGAGAGAAGCTCAAGAAGGATGGGATATATGAATAAATATAGCTGATTCATGTTGTACAGCAGAAACTAACAGAACATTATAAAGCAACTATTATCCAATTAAAAAGTAAAAATAAAAGGAAAGGAAAAAGTAATAAAAACATTCTAAATTAAACTTTGTTGAATACATTTATTTCTAGGCTTAAGGAAGGAGTTATGGATATGATAGATCCCTGTCACTGACAGATTTATGTTCAGGGTTCCAGAGAAAAACACAAATTGTACTGCTGCTGCTGCTGCTAAGTCACTTCAGTCGTGTCCGACTCTGTGTGACCCCATAGATGGCAGCCCACCAGGCTCCCCCAACCCTGGGATTCTCCAGGCAAGAATACTGGGAGTGGGTTGCCATTTCCTTCTCCAATGCATGAAAGAGAAAAGTGAAAGTGAAGCCGCTCAGTCTGTCCGACTGTTAGCGACCCCATGGACTGCAGCCCACCAGGCTCCTCCGTCCATTGGATTTTCCAGGCAAGAGTACTGGGGTGGGGTGCCATTGCCTTCCCAGATAAATTGTACTAGTGATGACAAAAAATGTATTCTAGGAATTAATATTACTGAGCAAAATTTTCTTCTGGGGAGGGAGGAATTATCTACTTAAAGAGCTAAAGGAAATATTTTTGGCAGAAGGAATCTCTGGTGTGAGACAATGGGTGTATGAAAGAGATTGGCAGATGCAAAGAACTGAAAAGATATCCAACATGCCAGAGAACAGAGGGAAAAAAGTTGAAAACACAATCAGTAATGAAAAGTATTGGACACTGTTGGGAGAATTCATGAAAATATTTTGATTGCATTTGTATGTGACAAAATTTGCACTGGGAATATGTACTAAAGAGTAGAGAAGCACACGGTAAGAGACAGAGGCCATGGAAGTTAATTTTAAAAATCAGTAAGAATTGATAAGGACCTCAGTGCATCTAGCAGAAGTAGGAATGAGACAAGAACAGGATTTCACTAAGGTTAATTAAGTAGATTGTTTCTATATTATACTTATAAGTTTATTTTGAAATAATTTTAGACTTCCAGCAAGTGTTGCAAAGATAGTACATAGTGTTCCTTAACACCTTTGCAACCAACTTCCTCCCAATGTCAACATTTTATGTTACATTGTTAATGATTAACTAAATTAAGAACTTGAAACCACATCATTGGTGAGTGGACTATGGACTTTATTAGAATTTCTTCAGTTTTTGCACTAACACCCTTCTCTCCCCTCCAGGGTTGAATCAAGAATACTTTTTCTATTCAGATGTATCTGTTTAGTTATTTTCTATCTGTGACAATTCCTTGATCTTTGTCTTGAATGACATGGACAGTTTGGAAGAGAATTGATCATATATTTTAAACAATGTTGCTCGACATGGGTTTGTCTGATGTCATCTCATGATAAAACTGATTATTGTGTGTTTCGGGGAAGCATGTTACAGATGCAAAATATCTTTTTTCATACTACCATATCATGGGATACATAATGTAAATGCCTTATTACTGATTATGCCAATCTTAATCACTTGGCTGAGGTCATGGTTTGCAACAATTCTCTACTGGAAATTTATGTCTTTTCCTTTCAAATTCTGTTCATTAGAAATGAGTCAAAGATCCAGCCCAACTCAGGAGGAAGGAAATTAAGTTTCACTTTGCAGAACATGTGGACATATATTGAAACCATCAGACTATAACTAGAAGGTTGATAACATTTCCAAAGCCTCAAATTACCTAATAAATCTATTATTAGAATTACTATTCAGTTCATCTTCCTGTAGTAATTGTTATTGTCATATTCTAAAGTTCATTTTGTATTTCTCTTTCTTCCACATTTATTAATTAGAATTATTTTGTAAAGAAAGAGAGCTCCTTCCTCATTTATACATTTGTTATTTTAAATGAGAAAGGGCTCAGACATATTTATTTTATTGTTAAGGTTATAATAATTCACCGTTACTGATTTGTTTCACAAACTGTTCCAGTACTGGCAATTGAGGTCTCAGGTTGGCTCCCATATCATTTTGGAAAGCTCTCATTTTTGAAGCACGTCTTATTTTTGTTACCAAAATGTGTTCCAGGCTCATTATTTATTTTATGCTATCTTATGATTAGCAAAGAAACTATGGCCCTTTTTATTTCAAAAGTATATTTGGAAACCAAGATCTGAGTGCTAGATGTGTTTTTCTGTGTGATGTCCCTCCAAGACCCCCTTAGTGGACAGAGCTAAGAAATGTGTGTTAATACACAGATATTAATATATATGTATTATCTATCTGGATACTGATATTAATGTATATATAGGGGTGTGTGTATAGAATACATAAAGTGCATTTATATATTATACAGTATAATATATATGTATATATATATTCATTTTGACATCTCAGAGTTCAGTTTGGTACCAAACAGCTCATTCTAGCATTTCCCCTATTCTGTAACTTTTTCTCTGAAAATGAGAAACCCAATCTTTATCTGTCTTTACTTATACAGTTGACTCTTGAACAACACAAAATTTAGGTGAACTGGCTACCTTCCCCGTAGCTGAAAATCAGAGCATAACTGTACAGCTGGCCCTTCATATCTGCAGCTCCACATCTGCAGATTCACCAATCTCAGATCCTATAGTGTGTAAAAAGTGACAGTGAAAGACTCTTTGTGACTCCAAGGACTATACAGTCCATGGGATTCTCCAGACAAGAATACCAGTATGGGTAGCCTTTGCCTCCCTGATGGCTCAGAGGTTAAAGCGTCTGCCTGCAATGCGGGAGACCTGGGTTTGATCCCTGGGTTGGGAAGATCCCCTGGAGAAGGAAATGGCAACCCACTCCAGTATTCTTGCCTGAATAATACAGAGGACAGAGGAGCTTGGTGGGCTACAGTCCATGGGTCACAAAGAGTCAGACACGACTGAGCAACTTCACTTTCACTTCCCTTCAGAAGGAGATCTTCCCAACCCAGGGATCAAACCCAGGTCTCCCACATTGCCAGCAGATTCTTGACCAGCTGAGCCACAAGGGAAGCCAAAGAACGCCGGAGTGGGTAGCCTATCTCTTCTCTAGTGGATTTTCCTGACCCAGGTATCAAACCAGGGTCTGCTGCATTGCAGGTGGATTATTTGCCAACTGAGCTATCATGTGTATTTGGTGGGAAAGAAAAAAAATTGGACCTATACTGTCCAAACCCATGTTGTTCAAGGGCAAACCATACGTGAAAGCCTAGTTAAATATATAAGTAGTTTCACAATTGCTAATGTTTACCACTGTGGGAAAACAGTTACCAGCTAGAGTAGGGCAGAAGAATATACAGGACTGTATATGAGGAATGAATCAAAAGGAAATTCTTAGGTTCCTGATTTGAATGGCTGAGCATACTGTGAGGTCATTAACTGAATGAAAAATTCATTAGAGGAAAAAATGATATAAGATGCAATACGCTTTAGATATATTTAGTTCAAAAGTGGCTATAGTTCCTCTAAACAGATAGGTTCCAAAAGTATTTTAGACGTATACGTTCAAGGTCCAGATAATCAATCAATTAGAAACAAATATCTGTGAGTTCTAGCTGTGTCTAAGATATTCAAATACAGTAAATAAAGGCAGATGATAAAAGGATTAATAAGAGAACTCTGTAAATATAAATATGTATGCTCTGTGAATAAAAATTCATCAACTCTAGTACTGTGAATTGTATCTCCTAAAACACACCATCAACATTTATGGCATAATCCATGGAAATACTGTATCCCAGAAGCACCCAATACATATTTTCTAATATATACACTTAAGAAGCTACACTTGGATTCATTGTCCATAAATATGCATTTAAATATAGTCATGTTCTCTAATATATTTAAATATTTAATATTTATATTAATTGTAGGGTTTGTATAACAAATTACCACAAACTAAGTTTAGTTCAGTTGCTCATTCATGTCCAACTCTGCAACCCCGTGGACTGCAGCACACCAGTCTTCCCTGTCCATCATCAATTCCCGGAGCTTGCTCAAACTTATGTCCATAGAGTCAGTGATGCCATCCAACCATCTCATCTTCTGTTGTCCCCTTCTCCTGCCTTCAATCTTTCCCAGCATCAAGGTCTTTTCCAATGAGTCAGTTATTTGCATAAGGTAGCCAAAGTATTGGAGCTTCAGCTTTAGCACCAGTCTTTCCAGTGAATATTCAGGACTGATTTCCTTTAGGATAAACTGGTTGGATCTCCTTGGAGTCCATGGGACTCTCAAGAGTTTTCTCCAACACCTCAGTTCAAAAGCATCAATACTTTGGTGCTCAGCCTTCTTTATGGTCCAACTCTCACATCCATACATCACTACTGGAAAAACCATAGCTTTGACTAGACAGACCTTTGTCGGCAAAGTAATATCTCTGTTTTTTAATATGCTGTCTAGGTTTGTCATAGCTTTTCAATGAAACTATGAGCCATGCCATGTAAGGCCACCCAAGACAGATGGGTCAGGGTGGAGAGTTCTGACAAAATCTGGTACTTCAGTACTCTTGACTTGGGAACCCCATGAACAGTATGAAAAGGCAAAAAGATATGACAAACTTAGTAAGTTTGTGTTATTTAGAACCACTATCTTACAGTTCTTGAGGTCAGAAGTATGAAGTGGGTTGGCAGGGATATATTATGCCTAGAAGTTCTTAGGAATATTCCATTCATTTGCTTTTCCCAGTTTCTAGAATCGGCCCTTATTTTTTGACTTGCAGCCCTGCATCATTTCATCTTTGCTTCCACTGTTACATCTCTTTTTTATTATGGTACTCATGACCCCCTCTTATAAGAACCCTTGAGATTACTGAGACCCACTTGTATGACCAGAATAGTCTCCCATTTTAAGGCCCTTAAGTTATTCACATCTCCAGAAACCCTTTGGCTATATAAGATTACATGTTCAAAGGTTTCTGGGATGAGAATATTGACAGTTTTGAGTTGGTGGGAGTTTTATGCTGCCTACTGAAGGGGCATTGGAATTTGTAGTATACATCAGCTAAAGTAATGTTAGCTGCTGTAACAAACTCCAAAGTCTCAATGACTTCACGCAATAGAAATATATCTCTTATTCCCATGCAGTACAAAACAGATGTTTGTGGTTGTTAGGCAATTGTTTAGCAAGCAATGATTCAGTGAAGCAGTTTCCTTCTACATCATGGTCCATCTTCTTCAAAGGGACATTTCCAAATTCACCAGAAAAGAAGGAACACCAACACCCTGGGAAAGTTTTAGAGGGCCAGGCATTGATATAATTCCTACCAGTTCTGCCCAGATTTCAAAGACTAGAATTTAGTTGCATTCCTATACTTAACAGTAAGGCTTGGGAGTTTAGATTAGCTATGTATCCAGTACTAAGAAACATTAAGTATCATGAACAGATACCACCAGTCAACAGATTTATACATAAAAGAACATTTCAGTGACTTTTAAAAGATACCAGTTTAATCATCTGATAAAAACATTAATAGAAAATAAAGTGGAATAACTCTAAATTAGTTATAAGATGAATTGATTGCCTTAAGGATAAAGTAAATATCTCTCAAGTCACCATAGGATTTATGGTACTTTTCTATTTACTGTTAACTCCCAACTCATATTATCTTACCTAGCAATTGAAACAGATTTTGATTTAAAAAAATAGTTAAATTTTAGTTTGGGGAGAAAGAGAAGGTTTTATGGAATCTGAGTTCAAAAAATATATTATTTAAAAATATTCTATTGCCATTTACATGTAGGATGACAATTCATGTGGTTTTTTAATGCAGAAAAATAGCTACCCGCTTAATGCAACTACCCACTTTGTGAGGAGGAAATGAAAATTATCCTTTGTCTTAGCAGGAATCATTTGTTTCCATTTGTAGTCACCAAACAAGCTAACATTCATTTATAATCTAAGCTAGGAAATTTTTCTGGCACCCTGAAAATCCATGATGATTTGGTTTCTTGACTAATATTCTACTAATCTATTTTTCTATAATTTCTACCCCAGCGGTATATCAAGAAGATGTTCTAAGATTCATGGAACAATGGTCACTCTAACCCTAATAATTTTAGGAGCCACTTTGTAAATCTTTAGGGCTTCCCTGGAAGCTCAGTTCGTAAAGAACCCACCTGCAATGCAAGAGACCCATTGAGTGGGGGGAAGATCCCCTGAAGAAGGAAAAGGCAACCCATTCCAGTATTCTTGCATGGAAAATCCCTTGAACAGAGAGGCCTGGAAGGCTACCAGTCCAGTAGGATCGCCAAGAGTTGGACATGACATAGCAGCTAAACCACCGCCTGGCAAATCTTTCCAGGAAAGAAAGCACTTGCCTTCCTTTGACAAGGCTGTCTCCATTTTTTGGTGCCATGGGACCAATTCTGAATAACTATCATTATATATTATTTTTGCCTTCAGCCTTGTTTATGTGTTTTTGGAATATTCGAGACATGCAGAGTTTTAAACGTAAAAGAAGAGCATTTGTAATCAGACAGAATTAGGATACTATAGTCATAATATCTAAAAATGTATGTTACAAATGTCAGTGACATCATTCTTTCCCTTGCTAATACAGAACCATCTGACAGTTTATTAAAAGAAAACCAAGAAATCAACCCCCAGTAGCATGGACTGGATTAATTTGATATTTAAATGCATTATGGAATGATACTAATCCAATTATATGGAACAAAGTTTAAAAGAGAAAAGGAGTGCTAGGATTTCACAATGTGTGAAAGATAAGAAAAACTCTTTAAAAGACTATTTCTTTGGAATGAATAGTCAGTCAAAAGAAAGGAAAAACTTAAACCTGAAATGATCATATGAAAGCACAAGGTTTTTACTTTCCTCTAGTTTTGTAAAAGAATCTTGAATTGTGTGAAAATTATGACAATTTAGTAATGTTTTATTTTTAAGTATTGCTCAATCATTTTCCTTCTCTTAAATTTACTTCTTCTCAGTTATTAATATGCATAATTTTTCCCACATAACATTTGTTGTTTTCATTATACATGGTGCTGTAATAGCAAATATATTCTTTCCTAATCCATCACTATGTGTCATTTTAAAATCACTATCACACAAAAAAAGAAAATTTTTGGGGCATTGTATTTTCCATATCTGTAAAATATTCTATAACATGTCTGAAATTTATATTATAATTTTTAAANTTGTTTTCATTATACATGGTGCTGTAATAGCAAATATATTCTTTCCTAATCCATCACTATGTGTCATTTTAAAATCACTATCACACAAAAAAAGAAAATTTTTTGGGCATTGTATTTTCCATATCTGTAAAATATTCTATAACATGTCTGAAATTTATATTATAATTTTTAAAAATAAGGGCAAAATGCAATTCTGCCATTACATTTTGAAACTGGGTTTAGAGCCTTTAGTCAGCAGTGGGTAGGCATTCTGGCAGCACTTTGGGCCTTGCATTTCACTTTGAGGTAAGGAAGGTAGAGGAAGCATCACTTTCAGTTATGTGAATTATTAGAAATCATTTAGAAAGAGTACAATAATTCAAATGGGAGAAATGACTAAGATTTTTCACCAACAAATTTGCATTTCTAATTATTTAGCATTCCACATTGGGTGAAAATGAGGAAATCAACTTAGATTTCTATATATTGTCAAAATGGATGTTCTTATCTTTTGTACTATTCTTCAATTGTACTGTTAGGAACATCTCAAGACAGAAAATTCTGATATGGGTGTCAAGTGCTGCTGCTGCTGCTGCGTCACTTCAGTCATGTCCGACTCTGTGTGACCCCATAGACGGCAGCCCACAGGCTGCCCCATCCCTGGGATTCTCCAGGCAAGAATACTGGAGTGGGTTGCCATTTCCTTCTCCAATGCATGAAAGAGAAAAGTGAAAGTGAAGTCGCTCAGTCTGTCCGACTGTTAGCGACCCCATGGACTGCAGCCCACCAGGCTACTCCGTCCATTGGATTTTCCCGGCAAGAGTACTGGGGTGGGGTGCCATTGCCTTCCCCGATGGGTGTCAAGTAATTGATACTAAATGGAAAGAGTCGTTCTGGGATGTAAGGACTCTGTATCATATAACATGCAACCTCTAATTCAATATATGATAAACCCCAATAACAATAAGCAATATTCATGAAATTCTATGCAAGAATGTTTGGTTGATATGCCTGTTCTGACATTAGACTTTGAATACTGCTTCTTAGGTTTACACACCTAGTTCAGCAATCTGTGCTTAATATATGGAGTGAGTTTACCTCAATGGAAAAAATGGTCCTGCCCTTAGAGTGTGACCTTAGGCCCATTGATTTAACATCTTTAGTCTCTATAATCAGGGCTCCCCAACCCCTGGGCTGAGGTCCTGTTAGGAACAGGGTCTCACAGCAGGGGGTGAGAGGTGAGCAAGTGAAGCTTCATTTGCTACTCTCCACCCCATTGCTAGCATTACTGCCTGAAGCACCCCTGTCTCCCTTGGAAAAATTGTCTTCCATGAAACCAGTCCCTGGTGCCAAAAAGGTTGCAGACTGCTGTCTCTAATAATCCAACAGAAATCCCTAATACCATCCCTGACAGGGAATCATTCAGGAAATATACATTATTAATGTTCCTGTTCTATGGTGTTGGGTACTATCCTTGTTCATTTACTATCAGAACTGACTGAGGAAGTTAGTAGCATGAAGCACTCACATATCAAACTTGGTTGACAGCCATACTGCACACTAGGCCAACTATGTAAAGAGCAGCTCTGCCTGCTCATGATGGTTAAGATCAACTGTATTTACTAAGATAGTCATTTCTCCCCTTGCCTGCTGGCCCCTGGACACAAGAGTCCCAAATGAGCAAAGCCTATAGTGCAGTCACACTCTGGCTGTAACACCTGGCAGAATCACACCCACTGTAGGAATCAGGTCTTTAACCCCATGGAGATCAGCACTGTGGGAATGGAAAGCACACATTTCACGTCAGTAATGAGGACCGATAGTAAGTGAATTCCTTGTATTTCCATCTCTTGGTTCCTGGGTTTATGTACTCTCCTGACTAGGGGAATGCTGCCATACAGAAGACATACAGACACTAATGCATCATGGGGCACAGTTCTCCATCCTTGTGGAGTGTTACTACTGAGCTGGCACTATATGACTTCAGCAAGGTGTTCCTATGCTGTATTAGATCACAATCATGGTGCTTACTCTTGTAACCTCTTTTGCTCTAAACTGGTCTGGCATGATGTTAAATGGGATTCCATGCCAGTGGGTCAAACAATCAGTAAGCACTCCGATTCTAGTGATGGCCACAGCCCTAAAGGCATAAAGAAAGCGCATACCCAGAATATGTATCTATTCTAATAGAATGAATCACTGATTCTCCCAAGGTAGAAGGGGTCAGTGTTGTTTACTTGTGACTAAGTGGCTAGTTTCCTTGAGAAATGGTGCCCTACTGGAGATTCAGCAATGATCTTCCTCTGTTATCGACAGGTTGAATATTCAGCGTTGGTGGTAGGTGTATTAATTTCTGTCCACGCATAGCCTCCCTCCCTGCCCACAATGACTAATTAGTTCATGTGTCCATCATGTCAGCATTTGGATGTCTGATGACAAAAACTGGCTGAAGGCCACTGGTGGACTTCTTGCTGAATGTCTCTTTAATAGGGGATGCTGTGGGTTGCTCCTTATCATGCAATTATAAAATCTTCATACATGGCACACATTACTAAATATATATTTACATTTTTCTGTTTCAGATTTGGATCTTTCAGTATTTCTCCTTCCAAGTCTGTGACCAAGTCTCAGCAAAGTTATTTTTCCACTGACCATGTGTCTGAATGTACTGTAACCTCAGGCCATTTCTCTTACCATGTGAAATGAATGACCAAACGCAGTCATGAAATCCTGCTCATTTTCTTTTTCATTCTTTCAAGGCTATTTCTGAGTGGAGTTAGAAAGCATTTGTCATCATTATCAGTTTGAACTTATAAACAGAGCCAACTGGCGGGTCATAGCACAGGTAGCAGATGAGAGAGAAGCTTTGGTGCAGCAGTTGTAATGCCTTAGTAGTTGGGGTTACTATCCATGCATTTTGCTTTTATTCTTCACTTGTCCATACTCAATAATGGCTATAGAGCTTTCATTTTACAAACTATTTCTGGACTCACCCTCTCTTATGACTAGGTAGATTGGAGAAGTCATATTTCATGAAGGACAATTATAGCAGTACTGTCACTTGGTCCAGAAATGCACCAAGATGGCAGGACCTTTTTACAAAAGTCCAGGGTCTTCAGTGCATCTTCCCACTAGAGCCTGTCAAGAACCTCACAAAGCATCCTTTCCCAACACTGATAGCCTGCACCTGCCCCAATGCTCTCTTTAGACTCTGAGCTCTGCTCAATGCTGGTAGCCCTTCACATCATGCAACATGGGATTTGGAATGGTTTTTCCAGTTGTAGAATATGCTGCTTCAGAAATCTCAAAAGAGGCCCTCCCAGTGTTTGTTTTTTTTTTTTTTTTATTCTTCATGGTGGAAAGTGCAAGATGAAAAAATCTGTTTTTTACTTCAGATAGAGTATCCTGACAGGCCACCATATGGACTCCTAAATATTTTACAAATGTGGTAAGCCCAAGAAACTTCATAAACTTTAACTCCCAGTGTTTTAGGAGCACATATATGCTTGTAAGACCTCTAGTGTGTTAGTTATCTGTGTGTGAGCAATGCATCCTTGCTCATTTGGATTAACATGAGGTTATGATATGTGATGTACTTTGGGGCTTGCAGAAATTCAGATCTACTTGTATTATGTTTTAGGATGGTGGACTTGAGATAATCCTAGGAAAGAATATAAATATGTCTGTAGTGAATTCCATGTGAAACTGTACTATCTTGAGCTTTTTTTTTTTTTCCCCTATAAGGAAAGGAAACAACTTGAATTTAATGGATTCATCAAATCAGTGGCAACATACCATGGACCAGAGGTTGTGTTAATCTGCTGCCATTTAAGCTGTGATTAAGGCTAGTTGTTAGTAATTAAGGCTAGAGATAGTTGAGCTTGAGGTATTCTACTGTCTCTATATCCATCACTTCTGTACAGAATCAGACTGATGAATTTACGGGAAAATAGTGAGGGCCCAGCACACAAGCATCCATTAAATATTTAAAAGGAGCACTAATTTCCAAACTTTTTAGCATGTGATATTCCTTTTGTTTTGCTATCTCCTCTCTGAAAAGGGGACATGAGAGCTGGACTTTTAAGAAACCTGAGTGCTGAAGAACTGATGCTTTTGAACTGTGGTTTTGGAGAAGACTCTTGAGAATCCCTTGGACTCTTAAGAATCCCTTAGACTGCAAGGAGATCCAACCAGTCCATCCTAAAGGAGACCAGTCCTGAATATTCACTGAAAGGACTGATGTTGAAGCTGAAACTCCAATACTTCAGCCACCTGATGAGAAGAACTGACTCATCTGAAAAGACCCTGATGCTGGGAAAGATTGAAGGCGAGAGGAGAAGGGGACGACAGAGGATGAGATGGTTGGATGGCATCACCAACTGAATGGAAATGAGTTTGAGTAAACTCTGGGAGTTGGTGATGGACAGGGAGGCCTGGTGTGCTGCAGTCCATGGGGTTGCAAAGAGTTGGACATGACTGAGCAACTGAACTGAACTGAACTCTGAAAGGGGCAAGTTTTAGAGGCAGTTCCTTTGTTTTCCTCATTATGATGATTAACCCACAGACCAAGAACCTAACATGGGGTTTCACTAAATACCATTCCAGTCTCTTCCAATTATACATTCAGCAACCAGGAAAAAAAAAAGCATCTTCCAGACCCATTTAATTATCTGGCCCCCAAATGGCCCAAACCAGAGGGAGCCATGAAAATGCTTTGAGTTTCTGGGAGTCAGTGTCATCATGGACTCTTTTTTCCAACGATGCTCTCAATACCTTTTGCCAGCATTCACTTACTAAAGCAATTGACTATGGTTTCTTTGGGAAAGGACTGGAACAGTCACCACCTTTATATCAACCATGGTGTCGCAGGTCCTTTCTCCTCAGAGCCTGGCCTGTCTAATGGTCAGTGATTCTGTTCTGACTGGCTCAGGTCTACAAACTGAAAGGATATTGTAACACTTTTCCTGAGGCAACTTCTATTAACCTGATTTCTCATCCTTGGTTTCATCTGAGGAAACAAATTGAACAGTACCTTTTCTGACTGCTCATGTATCGTTGCTGTTGCTTTGACTAACATTCTAGTAGGCTGCTGATGCACTGCATCCTCTTGAGTTCTGCATGGAGAAGATGATGATGATAGATAATAGATGGATAGATAGATACAATGTTGTTGTTGTTGTTTTTTAAACTCAGGTTTCTTTTCTATAGGGATTCTATTGGATGTTTCATCACCAAGGTGTTGGAAAACTTTCTTTCATTTTAAGGAAATGGATAAAATAACTTACTTCTAGCTGCTATGTTCTGACCAATCTAGTCTAGTACTGTTTTTTCTTAGTCCATCATGACAGTTAATCCTCACTATATTTTACAATCAGTCTTCTGTGATATGTAGACATTAGTGGTTTGCTGTCTGTATATCCTGGACACCATGTTTCCCACATTTCCTTTGTCTTGGAGGGAAAGAAACTTCTAGGCATTTAAGTTATAATTGTCTATAATTGTATAAAGATAGCTCTGCTTTGCCTCTGCATTATATCAAAACTCCTTTATAATTTTTTCACAGAATTTTAAAATCACTATCTAGTAACTGTATAGTGTTTCTTTTTTTTTTAAGGTTTCAATTATGGAGGTTTAATTGGAGCTCTTTATACATATGTAAAAATAGTCTAAAGACACTGGAATCTAAAATAGGAATATAGAAGGAAGACAGATGAAATCAGAGAAGGTGATCAAAGTATCTTCAATCTTTTGGTAATATTTTCATTACTGCTGTGTGGAATGTATGTGGGGATTCTTTTTCTGTTTTGTTTTTCTGACTTTTAGTATGTCAAAATTCTATGTTATTTAAAAAAACAAAATTAGTCAAAATATAGAGGCATACATTTGTGTGTCTATGTTGGTCTCCACTTCTCCAAGGAAGGCAAAAACTCTTGCCCAAAGAGGAAACAGTTTCCCTAGATGGAAAGGTACTTCACTCATGCAGCTTGTGTGTGACAGACACTTGGTTTCTTGATTATAACTCTGACACTAAATAAGAACTTGATTTGCTGATTTATCAAGCTCAAGAAAGATCTGAATAAGACTAAATTTAACCATACCCTGCTCTATATTTCACAAAGCAGAATTTTATCATCTGTGGTATCTTTCCAAGGACATTGTGTCAGAGTTGACTACAACAACTACATCTTTGATAGAACCTCTAACCTCCACTATTAACAGAATTTCTTGGCATGAGAGCATTGTTTTAAGGGAATAAGATTGGTTAATAAGATATATGGAGATAACTTTTCACTGTAAAGTGGGCATGACATTATGTATCTATTTTCCATTTATATTTTCTCTTCCCTAAAATGTCAGAAAAAGCCACAAGATCTTTTCTGTGTTGATTATTATCAATTATCAAGAAACACCTGGAGTAACAGGCAAATTTGGCCTTGGAATGCGGAATGAAGCAGGGCAAAAACTAATAGAGCTTTGCCAAGAAAATGCACTGGTGATAGCAAACACCCTCTTCCAACAACACAAGAGAAGACTCTACACATGGACATCACCAGATGGTCAACACCAAAATCAGATTGATTATATTCTTTGCAGCCAAAGATGGAGAAGCACTATACAGTCAACAAAAACAAGACCAGGAGCTGACTGTGGCTCAGATCATGAACTCCTTATTTCCAAATTCAGACTGAAATGGAAGAAAGTAGGGAAAACCACTAGACCATTCAGGTATGAGCTAAACCAAATCCCTTATGATTATACAGTGGAAGTGAGAAATAGATTTAAGGGCCTAGATATGATAGAGTGCCTGATGAGCTATGGAATGAGGTTCGTGACATTGTTTTATAAGTTGATTACAACTAAATGTTTATGAGGATGATTTAAACACAGACAACTTGCCTCAACTACATTTATCTATAACTGTTAACTCTAAGTCTCTGCAAATGCTTCCTTCTTGTGATTAATTATACCTTACCTACCCACCTACCCACTTATGTGTGTGTGTGACTTACATATTTATATATAACATTTTACATATTTTACATAATATCCTATTAGAAACTTTAATTATGTCTTACAATATTTAGAAGGCTAGAAGTTTGATCTGAATCCTATTATGACAGTTATATTAGGTATATTAGTAATTGCAAGGTATTTGATCCTAAAATGACATTTACAAGTTATTTTAGCCTAAGTGTTTAACATTGCCAAATACTGAGAAAGTAGATACAAAAGCATGTAACCAAAAAGAGACTTTTTGTTTGACCTAATTCTTCATAAGTAGTCAAGGGGAAAATGAATAAAAGTGTTTTAGTACTTAAAATGGAATAACTTAAATTAGAAACTCCTCAAATATTCTTCAAAACAGATGGTAAGGCAGTTACCAATACCGTTCCACTAATTTTCACAGGATCTTAATCTACTTATAAGACCATTAATAAAAGCAAGTGAAATTAAATCAGTGGTAGTAATCTTTTCTGTAATAGACCCTATATATTATCGTTGTATACCTCCTTTAAGAACTTGAATAATTACCTATCTTTCCTTTAAACTTCAAATTCTTACCCTGTACTGGTTTCTTCACTTCATCCTTGCATTTTATTGAGCATTTTCTACCTCTTTGAACACCACCAAATTCTGCTTTGTTTCCCACAGCAAGTATTCTGGAAATAATTTAGTTACCTGCATCATTTATTCCCTTCCATTTATTTACTGTTCAAACCCTTTACATGTTGTTTTGACACCAGTACTGGAACTGAAACTCCATTCTGACCTTTCTGTAGTCTGCTCACCTCAGTGTCTTAGTAGGTCCTCAGATTTATCAGAACTCACAAAGTACCTTCCCCCAAAACAAAACACACCAAGCTATTTTTTCTCACGTTTTTTTTTTAACATATTGGGAGCATTAACATTTATTCTTCCAGAGTTTAGATTCAGCGATTAAACATAACATTGATTTGTCTTTCTAATGCTTCTCCCATCCCCATTATCAGTAGCATGATTCTTCCATATCATAATTTCAAAACTCCTGTGATTTTAAAAGTTTTGTTATTGCTGTTGTAATAAATTACCACAACACTATATGTTTTCTTACCTTGCTGTTTGGAGGTCAGAAGTATGAAATAGTTCTCACTGGATTAAAAACAATGTAAACAGGACCACATACCTTTTTGGACATGCTACAGGAGACTTGATGTTCATGTCCTTCCCAGCTTCTAGACGTTGCCCAAATTACTTGGTTCAGTCACATATTCCATCTTCAAACCGAACAGTGACCAGTAGAACCGTCCTCAGGCCATCTCACTCAGTCTCTTAACTCTTCTGTGCCTTCTCCCACATTTAAAGGAAGCTTTGATTACATAGGGCACACCTGTATAATTCAGGATAGCTTCTCTATTTTAAGTTGATTAGCAATCTTAAGTCCATCTGCGACTTTACCATGTAAGGTAGCATTCACAGATTCTGGGAATTAGAATGTAGGGGTCCTATTTTTCTCCTACCACGTCCTGCAATAAGCACTGACATGTACACTTTTCTGTAATAGGGCAAATACAGTATTTCTGTGATTTATATTTATAGAAGTACTCAAATTAACAGGTTAAAACATATGAACTTTTTTGTGTTAATAACTATTACAAAAACAATATGTCCTGATGAATATTCTAATTATTAAAGTCTGTGAATAACCTCTAAACATTTGAAGTTGTGGATTCCCTTCACTTTTTATACATTCCAATATGAGGGAAGGGGGCGTCTATAACCAATAACTGACAAACTCTTAGGACTAACTCTTTGTCGCAATTAACTGTTCTCAGCTGCTCATAGCTATCTTGGCCTCCCAAGTAGCTCAGTGGTAATGAATCCACCTGCCAATGAAGGAAATATGGGTTTGATCCCTGGATTAGGAAGATGCCCTGGAGAAAGAAACAGCAACCCACTCCTGTCTTCTTGCCTGGAAAATTCCATGGACAGAGGAGACTGGCAGGCTACAACCCACGGGGTCGCAAAGAGCTGGACATGACTGAGCGAATGACTCCCCATGCTGCTCAGAGACCTGAGCTCACGCCAGCTCCAGCTGACTCTATCTTCTCATCTTTTTTCTGAAGCTCCATCCTGTTTCCTTCATTCCTCATCTTCCAAGAATACTCTCTCAGGAAATCACTAGCCTAGAAATCCCAAAATTTCAGGTTGTGCTTTCCCAGAAGACAGCCTAAGACATTTACCAAAGCTGACAATTATCAAGGTTTTAATCGCTTCAGATATTATTGGCCAACTGTGTTTCTCCTTCAGCAAATTGCTTAACTCCTCTGAAAAATTGATTTATTCCTATTTTTGTTATTAATTGGCAAAATGTTTAATGTTAAATATATATTTGTTGGTAAGAGTTTCAAAACTATTACCTTCTACTATTTATACTGTCATTTCATTTAAGAACTTTTTTGTGATCTTTTTGCTTATTGTCCTTTGATGAAAGTAATAAAATAGGATTGTATTATATTATTGTAGAGAATAAAAATCATATTATGTTAGTGTTATGTATTTTGGTAATTTACTAGTTCTATTTTTTTTTTCTGGATTTCTAAGAATATACAACATCATGTCATGGATGAATAGAGATAATTTTGGTTTTACTTTTCCATTCTGAATACTTTTCTTGTCTAAATGGCCTGGCTAGAACTTTCGGTACAATGATGAGTATATGTGACTAGAGTGGATATTCTTCACTTGTTGCTGATCTCAGAGTGAAAATACTCAGTGTTTGTAAATTAAATATCATATTAGTTATAGGTTTTTATACTCTTTATCGGATTGTGAAAGTTCCCTTTTATTCATTGTTTTGCTTTTTTATATCATCAAGGCTGTTAGATTTTGTTAAATAATTTTTAATATGTCTATTAAGATGATCACGATTTTCTCTTTTATTTTGTAGATATGGTATATTATATATGAATTTATTTTGAATGTTAATTCAACTTTCTATTCCTCTGGATATATCCACCTTGGTCATGGTATATTTTCATATGTTTCTGGGTTTGGTTTATTAGCAATTTGTTTATAATTTTTACTTTGATATTTATAAGATATATTGATAAGTGGTTTTATTTTCTTGTGATGTTTCATCTGATTTTGGTATCAAGGTAGTACTATCCTCATGAAATTACTTAGTAAAAGTTCTCCAATTTATTCTGGAAGACTTTGTGAAGAATTGGCATGAGTCATTTTTTAAATGTTTGGTAGGCTACACCAGGAAATTTTCTAAGTGTTAGTTAGTGGAACATGTTTTTTAAATTACTAATTTAATCTCTTTACTTGAAATTGTTCTATTATGATTTTCTATTTCTTCCTTAGTCAGTTTTGGTAGTTGGTATCTTTCCAAGAATTTGTCTTTCAACATATATGATGTGTCTATGTGTAATTATCCTTGTTTTTATACTACTTGGAGTTTGTTGAAGTTTTGGATGCGAAATGTTTTTCATCAAATTGAGAACTTTTTAGGCATTATTTGTTCTTAAAATTGTCTGCTTTTTCTCTCCTCCTTTTGGCACTCACCTTTCATGTGCTTTGATGTGTTTAATGTTTTCAAAACTTGGTCTAAGGATCTGTTTCTCTTTATTCATTCCTTTTCTCAGTTTCTTTGGATTGCATTCTTTTTCTCAATTTCTTTGGATCAGTCTTCACGTTTGCTGATTTTTTTCTTTTGCAAGTTCATATCTGCTGTTGAGTCCCTCTGGTTAAATTTTCACTGAGTTACTGTACCTTCAACTTGAGTTTTCATTTGGTTATTTTTTAAAACTGTGTATCTCTTTATTGATATTCTCTTTTTGATATTACATTGGTGCAAAAGTAATTTCGGGCTTGCATTGTTGAAATTTGCCATTTGATAATGGAAAATTTTCTTAAATNAGTTACTGTACCTTCAACTTGAGTTTTCATTTGGTTATTTTTTAAAACTGTGTATCTCTTTATTGATATTCTCTTTTTGATATTACATTGGTGCAAAAGTAATTTCGGGCTTGCATTGTTGAAATTTGCCATTTGATAATGGAAAATTTTCTTAAATAAATCATTTTAATGCACAATTCTTGCTTCACGATTTTTGCTAATGAATTATTACTTGATGTTTATTCTACATGTATTTTGCTTCCCTGATAGCTCAGTTGGTAAAAAAATCCACCTGCAATGCAAGAGACCTCGGTTCAATTCCTGGGTCAGGAAGATATGCTGGAGAAGGGTAGGCTACCCACTACAGTATTTGTGGGCTTCCTTTGTGGCTCAGCTGGTAAAGAATCCACCTGTAATGTAGGAGACCTGGGTTCAATCCCTGGGCTGGGGAGATTCCCTGGAGAAGGGAAAGAAAGAAAGAATTATTACTTGATGTTTATTCTATATGTATTTTAGACTATGTAAATGATGTTGGACAAAAAGTAAATTCAAGCAATTTTCTTATTCAAGTTCAAAATGGGTCATGATGCAGCAGAGACAGCTGGCAACATCTAATATGCATTTGGCCCAGGAACTGATAATGAATTTACAGTGCAGTGGTAGTTCAAGAAGTTTTGCAAAGGAAACTAGAGCTTTGAAGATGAGGAGCACTGGGCTTGGCATTTGAAGTTGATAATGACCAAGTGAGAGGATCATCAAAGCTAATCTTACAACTAAACAAGAAGTTGTCCAAGAACTCAAAGTTGACCATTCTATGGTCATTTGGCATTTAAAGCAAATTGGAAAGATGAAAAAGCCCAGTAAGTGGTTCCTCATGAGCTGAATGCAAATCAAAAAAAAATTGTTTTAAAGTGTCATCTTCTCTTATTCCACACAACAATGATTCCTCAATCAGATTGTGACATGGTATGAAAAGTGGATTTTCTATGGCAACCAGTGATGACCAGCTCAGTGGCTGAACCAAAAAGAAGCTGCAAAGCACTTCCCAAAGCCAAACTTGCACCAAAAAAAAGGTCATGTCACTGTTTGTTGGTCTGCTGCCACTCTTGTCTACTGCAGCTTTCTGTACCAGGTGAAACCATTACAACTGAGAAGTATGTTCAGCAAATTGATGAGATGCACCAAAAACTGCAAGGCCTGCAGCCAGCATTGGTCAAAAGAAAGGGCACAGTTTTCTTCCATGACAATACCTGATAGCACGTCGCACAAACAACACTTCAAAATTTGAAGGATTGGGCTACAAAGTTTTGCCTCATCTGCCATATTCACCTAGCCTCTTAACAACTGACTATCACTTCATCAAGCATCTAGACAACTTTTTGCAGGGAAAATTCTTCCACAACCATCTGCTGCTGCTGCTGCTGCTAAGTCACTTCAGTCGTGTCCGACTCTGTGTGACCCCATAGATTATTGGAGCTTCAGCTTCAGCATCAGTCCTTCCAATGAATATTCAGGACTGATTTCCTTTTGGACTGACAGATTTGATCTTGCAGTCCAAGGGACTCTCAAGAATCTTCTCCAACACCACAGTTAAAAAGCATCAAGTCTTCTATGCTCAGCCTTCCTTATGGTCCAACTCTCACATCCATACCTGACTACTGGAAAAACCATTTCTTTCACTATACTGACCTTTGTCAGCAAAGTCATGTCTCTACTTTTTAATATGCTGTCTAGGTTTTTCACAGCTTTTCTTTCAAACAGCAAGCATTTTTTAACTTCCTGGCTGCAGTCACCATCTACAGTGAATTTGGAGCCCCCCAGAATAAAGTCAGTCACTGTTTCCCTATCTATTTGCTATGAAGTGATGGGACTGCATACCATGATCTTAGTTTTTTGAATGTTCCATATTAAGCCAGCTTTTTCACTCTGCTCTTTCACCTTCATCAAGAGGCTCTTTAGTTCCTCTTTGCTTTTGGCCATAAGGGTGGTGTCATCTGCATAGTTGAGGTTATTGATATTTCTCCCAGCAATCTTGTTTCCAGCTTGTGCTTCATCCAGCCTGACATTTCACATAATATACTCTGCATATAAGTTAAATTAGCAGGGTGACAATATATAGCCTTGATGTACTGCTTTTCCAATCTGGGACCAGTCCGTTGTCCCATGTCTTGTTCTAACTGTTACCTCTTGACCTTCATACAAGTTCTACATGAGGCAGGTCAGGTGGCATGGTATTCCCATCTCTTTAAGAATTTTCCATAGTTTGTTGTAATCCACACAATGAAAGGTTTTATCATAGTCAATAAAGCAGTAGTACATGTTTTTTCTGGAATTATCTTGCTTTTTCTATGATCCAATGGCTGTTGGCAATTCTGGTTCCTCTGCCTTTTCTGAATCCAGCTTGAACATCTGGAACTTATTGGTTCACATAGAATTGAAGCTCATCTTGGACAATTTTGAGCATAGCTTTGCTAGTATGTGAAATGAGTGCAATTGTACAGTAGTTTGAACATTCTTTGGCATTGCCTTTCTTTGGGATTTGAATGAAAACTCACCTTTTCCAGTCTTGTGGCCACTGCTGAGTTTTCCAAATTTGCTGGCATATTAATGCTACAGGAATAATAAATGAATGTATTTCTCAATGGCAAAAAAAAAAAAAAATGTGTTGACTGTAGTGGTTACTGTTTTGATTAATAAAGATGTGGTTGAGCCTAGTTATAATTATTTAAAATTCAGGGTCCTAAGTCATAATTACATTTGCACCAACCTAATATTTGATTGTTATTACACCTTAATTTACTTCTTTAAGCATAAGGTCTTTTGATTCTTCAACAATGTTTATACTTCCTCTTTTGAAAATTGTTTTTGGAAGGTGATATCTGAGCCCTCTCACAGGCTGTTTCTTCTGTATGCTTTTGTTCCCCTCTATATTGGTCATGTCTGCCTGTTTCCTTTCACATCTACCAATTTCATATTCAAACTGGACAGTTTTGATAATATATTGCAGCAGTTCTGAGTACTAAACACTCATATTCCTCTGGGGCTTGTTTTGTTTTGTATCTGTTCAGTGATTTAGTTGGATAATTTTGGTGATGTCTGTTTCATCCATAGTGTGAATCTTGCCCTTTTCAGGTTGACACTATAACCTTTGCCTAGGAGCTGGGGGATAAGGAGCTCTATTTTTTTTTTTTTTTTGCCACACATACAAAGTGTGGAGCATCAATCAGGTTGAGTTTATATGGGTGTAGAGGAAAGCAGTGGATTGTGGTTAATTAGAGTGTGTTGCCATTCCCGTCTCCAAGGGTTCTTCTCAACCCTGGAAATGAACCCAGGCCTCCTGCATTGCAGGCAGATTCTTTAATATCTGAGTGCCGGGGTCCAGCCCTGGTGGATCCAGGGAATTCGAAGGTGGGGACGGACGGCGTCCTTGGAAAATACATAATTAATTACAGATAGAGAGATTAGAAATGGATAGTGTAGTAGGAAATATTAGTGGAGAAAAAGAGGCTGAATAACTTGGTTTACATGGAATAGCATCCATGCTCCAGATGGGAATTCAGCCGGAAAAACGGGGAGTAAGAAAGAACGACATGGGGGAGTCAGTCTTTCCAGGAACTGAACCCATTTCTTTATTTTTCAGGTTTTCTTATATACCTTTTGTTACATATAGGGATGAATACAGAGTCACGTGGGGGTCAGCAGTCCTGACCTTTATCAAAGTCAGGTGCTTTACATAAAAAAAGGTCTTAGGGGTTTTTACATCATCTTCTGGCCATGAGGCTCGCTGACATTTTATGACCCTTTCTTTCTGATAACCAAAAAACTTATTTTTTCCAAGGGTGTTTTTTCTTAAACCAGGCACCACCCTCCAAATAAAGTTGCATTCCTATAGGGTGAGGGTGTAGTGAGTTACAATCAAGAAAGGAATTTATTTAACCCAAGGTTAACATGATTAATCTTAAAGGTTAATTCTTATTTCTCCTATATGCTTAAAGGTTAATACTTATTTCTCCTATATGCTAGTTATATTCATTATAAGGGCAGGGAATATGGAGATTTAGCAGCAAACATCAGCCCAACAAATGAAAATCCTTTCACCAATGCTCCCCTTAAGATCTACTTAGTCTTAAGATAGTGATAAAGTTACATTTTTACGTAGCAAGGACACAGTGATTTATAACAAAGTACAGTGATCTATAATAAAGAAGAAAATTCGTTAACTCGAAAAGTCTAGTATTGCTAACCTTTAAAACTACTGTATTTCCTTTTTTATATTCCAAATACATTGATTAATATGTTCCCAGGTGCCTAAGGATATGAAGGCCTGGCGGCAATCATTGACTCAACAATGAGAAAAGCCCTATGCTAATACTCCAAACTCTCTGTGCTGTTTATGGTTGAGAGGTTGTCACACAAGCTAGTCTGTCAGCAGAGAGGTTTGACCTGAGACACCCTTGTCCCACCCAGGGCAGGGAATTAGCAACAATTATTGACACAACAAATGAAAAAACCCTTCACCAATATAATTTCCAACCAACCCTCTATACCAATAATTTCTAACTTCCCCAGGAATTTGCCTTTAGTAAGTCTAAAGCATCTCATTCCTCTCACGGTTGGGAGGCTGTAAACTACTATCACATGCGGCCGGACAAACCTATACAGGTGGGCTAGATAACCTTCAGAATTCGTAAGCTGAAACACTCTTGTCACGCCCAGGAATTTTTATTGACTTGGAGCTGCACATTTACTCCTTCTCCGAGAGAAACGGTTATGGGGGGAAGCTCCCCAGAAGGTCAAAGGTGTAGGTGAGAGCAGAAAACAGACTCTGGTTTTGGGGTAGATGCTCGGGAACAGGGGGTCTCCTGAGACTTGATCACGCCTTTGCGTATGCCGAAGCCTCCTTCCTCATGACCTTTGCCGTGGGCTGAGTTCCTCACGCTGGCCCCCGGCATCTGAGCAACCAGGAAGCCCCACTGATGTCTTACTGAAACAATAGACTTTCTTTAATTGGTATTCCTACAGTTATTGTAAATTCTTAGGATAATTTCTAGAGACATTAAATGCGTGCTTGTTGTTTAAAATAATTTTCACCAGTTATAGTTGTTTCTCTGGTAAGCAAGTTTACAAATTTTTTATACATTATTCCAGAATGAATCTATCCACAATTACTCTTTGCTTCTCTAATCTCAACATTATACCCCTCAGTATGCCTTGAAGTTATATATTTAACAATCAATCCCTACAAATATCTATGCTTCATGAATCACTTATTCCTACCAAGAAAGTGACTTGTCTTAAAATATTAATAAGATTACATTTTGACCAATTATAAGTTGAAGTTTAATCGTCTTGAAATGAGTTCTTTTTAATTATCCTTCTAAATTCTTTTACTATGCTTTTCAGATTTCATAGTTTTAAACAATCCTATCTTTATAAACCAGCACCTCTCATCCAAAATAATGTTGCTCCTTTGGAGATATTATCAATAACTGGAGACATTACTGATTATCATGAGTGGGTCAGTGCTTTTGGCATCTAGCCACATAGAAGCAGAGTTGCTCCTAAACATACTACAAAGCACAAGATAGCATCCTACAACAAAGAATTACATGGGCAAATGCCAATAGTACCAAATCTTAGCACCCTTGCCCTAATCCATTCATATGCCTTCTGAAAAATATTATTTCAGCCACATCACACTTTTATAGCATGTATCTCATGATCCCCACAAATGTTATTGACTATGTCTAACTTTAATCCAGTAGAATTAGCAAAATCTCATATCAGTTCTCTTCTAGACAGGAAAAGATACAA
This sequence comes from Oreotragus oreotragus, assembly GCA_006410675.1. Lineage (NCBI taxonomy): Eukaryota > Metazoa > Chordata > Mammalia > Artiodactyla > Bovidae > Oreotragus > Oreotragus oreotragus. The sequence goes on along the minus strand of SJYX01014182.1, from coordinate 234,094 downwards.
AACAATTTAACATATAGAAAATTTAATGTAAACATTTTCTCATATCTTTTGAAAAAAATCATACATATATATAATGAAAAACAAAACCTTAAGACTTTGCTAATGAAAATATAAATTATTCATTCCAAGATAACAGCAAGGATCTTTCATTTTAACCAACATACAAAAGCATTTACCTCAAATATATAATAAAGAAAGAAGGAAAAGAAAACAGAATTAATGAAAGCAAAAATCAAATGAAAAGCAAATTAAAAATGAAAAGCAATATCCCAAGCTCATCCCAAGATAAAGAAAAATAGGACTCCAAAGGAAATAGAATATTACAAAAGAGTCTTTACCAAAGCCAACACATAATATTGTACTCCTGGCTACTCCTTTTTGGTGCTCAGCCAGATATAGTTGCAAACAATAATAAAAGTGTTCTGGTAATTGGAAAAATATGGTTTATGCCAGTCAGCAAGCAAGACCACATGCAATGGAGGCACTTAAAAAACTCTTAATTTGTTTTCAGAAAAATCTGTCTTCAGCATTATATGTTAGTTACATTAGGCTATGGGGAGAATCACTGTTAAATGACTTGGGTGTTTCTATAAAATATATGAAATTGTTCCTGGGAAACTTTGAGAGTTAAGCTCATTTTAAAGTTGAAAGTGATTAAATAATTTATTGGGGCAGAATGCCATTTTATGCCTTGGTTTTATAATCATTAGTGTGTACACACACACATGATGCACAGCACATGCACACAATATAATCACTTCCTAAAGTAGATGTCAGATAGTTATTATTTGAGATGCAATAATGGTTTGAATAATAAAATCTTTAAACCCCTTACATTAACAGGCACTAAAGCATAATAATTCAAAGCCTAAAACTATTATTAAATTAAAATATCCTTTAACTTATGAAAGAACAGCAAGCCTTTAATTAACTAAAAATCCAACAAATCTCCAAATGATGCAAACACATGCAAGTGGAAATGTTCATTTATGTATGTTAAATTTTATTTCTTTTTTCACAGTAAATCAGTCTATTCTTTTGCCTGCTTCACTCTTATTTTCAGAAATCAGTGGTGTGAGAGAACTTTCAGTTCTCCTCCATTGTAGTTATCCCATTTAGCTTACTACATAGAAGTAGGATTCTGAAATAAACTAATGTCACATAAAAAGCTACAATAAATAAATTTAGATTCAGGTTTGATGTCATTCTTCTAAACTCTGAGGCTTATTTTGACATAAGAAATAAAGGTTGTCGGCAGAATGGAGCGTCAGGAGAACTGGGTCCTAGTTTCAGCTTTGCCTCTAATCAGTGATGAAATAAAATTCATATTTTAAGGCAAGGCAAAACAAGAAAAATTTAAACAGAAAATGTTTTTCTGCCTATTTTGGCCTCTTCTCTCTCCTGCAGTGTGAATTGTGTATCTGCATTATACACTGTCCAGACTTCCTCACTGGCAGAAATACCTACTCAATGTTAAAGATCAATTTTTCTTCTTTGGCACTGCCTATGTAACTCCTTAGAAGATAACATTTCTTTATCAGCCCTTAAAGAATCACTATGACCCATCACTCACCTTGCACATGCAGACATCTTTGGTGAACTTTATGTACAATGCCAATATATAATTTCCCTCAAAGATAGTGCAACTGATACAAAACAGACTAGGTCAAATGATCTGGGGAGATACTAGACTGCACCCAGAGTAAGTTCTTAGCTTAAATAGTTGCTTATGAACTTATTAATGTCACTAACTGTATTACTCATATTTTACAAGATTATTATTTCTTGCAATAACAAATGTGTGACAGACTCTGGTAAAAATAATGATGACTAGGAAACTTGAAACAATTGACTAAAGATACAGTTCTGTAAGATCAATGATGGTTAATAGCGATATGCTAGATATAGGAAGAAGCAACAAGAATCAGTTTCTGGACCATAAGACTCATAAAGCAGGCAGTCTAGGGGCTTTTTTTCTACTATTAATAGAATCTAGTCCAGTAATAGTATGTGCTGTGCTTAGTCACTCAGTCGTATTCAACTCTTTGCAACCCCATGGACTGTAGCCTGTCAGACTCCTTTGTCCATGGGGAATCTCCAGGCAAGATTACTGCAGTGGGTTGCCCTACCCTCATCCAGGGGATCTTCCCAACCCAGAGATCAAACCCTGGTCTCCTGTATTGAAGGCAGATTCTTTACCAGGTGAGCTACCTGGGAAGTCCAACAAAATATAGAGTGACTTACCAACAAAATCCTCACGTGTCTGGAAATGAGCATTTCTAGTGTGGGGGACAAGTTGGTCAGGAAATGCCTCTGCATCCTTGGTCAAAGTTAAGGCTGAAAGGAAGGGGACTATAAAATAAAGAAGGGTGCCCATCATCCATTCTACAAGAATCAAGTTTCTAGCCATTGCAGTTGCTGACCTGCAGTACATCCTGAAAGGAATTCAGGGTGAAGATATGGATGAGGCATTTTGTTTTGTGAACAAACTGGTAGAACTGACCGTCATATATTTTCAGGAGAAAATTTTATGAACCAAGATTCTTACATTTTTCCATATGCCTTTTCTGCATAAATAGCAGTAACATTCTACCAAGATGTGTGCTTGGTTGCATGTACTCCTTTGCCAAAATCACAAATACCTCCTTACATCTTCAGAACAGTCCTTAGAGCTTTCTATAAGACTGACTACTCCATGGTTAAAATCCTCAAGTTGGCTTATATAAAATTTTCCTGTTTTCTTAGAGTGACTATTGATTTTTTTCATCAATGTTAGTCATGCGGTCTCAGACATTCTGCACCATGTGTGACACAGAGTTCCTTTACCTACATGGAAAGAATTATAACCCTGAATATTAATGTGTCTGAATCACTTAAGGAATCTTGCTAAAATTCAGATTTTTATGAAAAAATGTTTGAGGTCAGGCTCTAGATTTTGTGTATCTAACAACTTGTCAGATAATGCCAAGGCTGCTAGTTTGATAATCAAGTTTTGTGGAATAATAAGCTAGATGATTTTGAAATTTCTAACCAACATTTTTATTTACTTATTTATTTTATTTATTTTAATTGGAGGCTAACTACTTTACAATATTGTATTGGTTTTATTTACTTTTGGGTCAAAGATGCTTTGAGGATGTCTTTGATAAACTTGACAGATAAAACAATCATTTGAACAAATTGTTTTTTGTTTTAGCAATCTGAATTAAAATATTGGCAATCAGAATAAAAACAGTTCTAAAACACTTGACCATTTATATTTTGGGAAATCTATGACTTCTGAATGAATTTCTCATATCTATTTTGTTTAGCAGTTGAAGATTTTGTCACTGAGGTATTCTTTGAAGCAAATATTAGATACATTAGCAATTATACCTCATGAACTTTTTCTGAAAAATCAAAAGTACATTAGTATAAAGCTACTGCTTTGCCAAAAAGACATGTTGGCTCTCTTCACATGAATTTCCAATTCCTGTTTATTGATGCACCACTTGAAATCACAGCATAGCATAATTTAGTGACAGCTTTTATCTCTGAGCTGACAATGTGTGTGAGAATTACTTGGCATGCAAGTTCAAAGATGACCTTGTTCTACTGTAAACAAATTGTTGATCTGTAATGCTGTAATGATTCTACAAAATGATCTATAATCTATCACATATTCTTTTGTGTGGTGCTTCAGGGCACAATGATTATAGACAAAATATCCTTCTAAGACCATTATGAATACTTGTTTATAGTCTCATCTCCTTGATGATGTGATTGTATGGGTAAAACAGACTCATTTCTCCATAGAACAGAAAGAGTATCCGAAGATAAGATTCTAGATTCTAAGTAATGTAATTTTATGTAAAATGATCTTAAAGAAATTTTACTCCTGATGGCATTGGAGTTCTAAAAATATTCCTCACACTTCCATTATCTCTAATCTTTCTAAAAAATACCACTAATATTTCAGAAAAATATCAGTAAAGGATATGTGTATGTGTGTGTGTACATATGTTGTTTCTCATAAATGACATTTTAAAAGATGTTCTTATTCTTTATTTTCTTCAACAAAGGATATATGGAATGGAGGGCAAGATTCCAAGATGGCACCAGAGATTTCAACCTGCTAATATACATGCTTCATGTAACCCCCGCCCCTAACCTGCTGTGAGTGTGATGGCATATAACTCCTGTTAAGTGTTACATTAGATGTCAAGACATTTTTAGATGAATGTAAGTTTCTTTTTTTTTTTTAATTTTTTTTTTGTATTTATTTATTTTTTTACACAAACTGAATGTAAGTTTCTTGATTACTTAACTCTGAGATCATTAAAAAGTAGATTATCTTTGGGCCTGACCTAATCTGCTGAACCCTAGAAGAAATCAAAGATTTTCTTCCTGCTGTCATTGAAGAGGCAAATAATCATTCTGTAAGTTTCTGATGGTGAGTTCATGTGGCAAGGACTTTAGGATGGCTTCTAGGAGCCAAAAACATTTCCTCACTGACATTAAAAAAGAACACTGTCCTATATATGCAAGACACTGAATTTCATCAACAATTGGTGATCTTGAAAGAGGATCCCAAGCCTCAGATTATACTGTAGCCCCTGTCAACATCTTGATTTTAGCCTTATGAAATTATGAGCAGAAGAATCAATTAAGCCATACCCAGATTCCTGTCCCACAGAAACCATGAGATAATAAATATATATTACTTTAAGATGCTAAATTTGTGATTTGTTTTGAAGTAAGATATCCAACCATGAGGAACAAAAGAGATGGGATCAGAAGTAATAGTAGATGAGAGATGTCAGCAAGTTTTTGGAAGACTAAAATAATCCTAATGATACTAACAAAGGACAAAAGAAAACAATTCTGTGTACCAACAGATGTAGGTAATGATTAAAATATCAAGAGCTTATTTACTCCACAGAGTACTGGAAATAAAGGAAGAGGATGTAGAGGTGATAGTTACCGACTCTTTCCTCACCATTCCTACAAAAAGCAAAGCTTTATTTTCTGGAAAAATTTAATCAGAGAACCCCTATACTTGGCATATTGGGCACAGTAGAGGGTGAGATAAGTTTCAAGACTGAAAATTGGGATGGTAGAACCACATTTCCTCTGCTACAAATGCATGCCTCAAAGCCAGGAAACTGGAAGATACCTTTTTACAGAAACTGTTCAGTCCCAAAGAAAAGACCTTAACAGACTAGCGTTTGGGGGTCTTCCAAAGAAAAGGCTATTTTTCTATTTCTCTGTCAAGGCAACCATCTGTTAGTCATTCCTATCCATGTCCTCAGAGCTTTTGACAATCTTTTCAGTGTTTTACTCTTAATTATTCATGTGAGGCCAAGAATAGACTGACACTGAAGAAATGTCAAGGGAAATAGAACCCCCAGAACAAACAGAAAAAAATAATAACAGAACTTAATAGTGACACTAGATATAAAGAATGCAATGCCTTCAATATTATGGGGGAAAAAATGATTTTTTTTTAGGGCAATTCCTTGATGGTCCAGTGGTTAGGTCTTCACACTTCCACTGCAGGGGGCACAGTATCAATCCCCCATGGGGAAGTAAGATCCTACATGCTGCACAGTGCAGCCAAAAAAATTTTTTTTTCAAACTAGAATTCTTTATCCATTATAAACAAATTAATTGTAAGTGCAGAATGAGAAAATTTTCTGACATTCATGTTTCCAGATTGTACTTCCAAAATACCTTTTCTAAGTTCCTAAAGAATAAAGGTATAACGTAAGGGAGAAAATAAAACTTTGCTGTAGGAATATACATGAACTGTCAAAGATTAAGGGAAACATTGTGATTTACACATAGAGATAAATATGCAGGAAAATTATGGACAAAATGAAACATAATCAAAGTAATTTATTTGGTTTAACATTATCAAATAAGTATTTACATAGTCAAACAGTATGAATAATATGACAGCTAATTGTATGTGTCAACTTGATTGGGCTAAAAGATGTCCAGATAGCTAGTAAAGCATTATTTCTCACTATATGTTTGAGCATGCTTCCAGAAGAGATTAGTATTTGCATAGGTAGCCTGAATAAAGAAAGTAGCCCTCACCAAAGTGGGTGGATATCATCCAGTTTGCTGAAGGCCTGGATAGGACAAAAATGTGGGAGAAGCTTAACTTTGTCGTCTGCTTGATCTGGGACATCTGCCCTCTCTTGTCCTCAGACAGCGGTGTTACTGGTTATCTGGGCTTTCAGACTTAGACTGCGACATGTGCCACTGACTCCCCTGGTTCTCAGGTCTTCAGACTGAGAAGGCATCATACCACTGACTCTCCTGGATCTCTAACATGCAGACAAATAAACCCACATGTCTTCTATTATTTCTGTTTCTTTGGAGAACTCTGGATAATACAAATACTCATGCTGTTGATTCAACTGAAATTGTGATAAAACTGTACTGAATGGGGGATAGAAAGTAGGTGAGATGTACACACCTGGTAAATTCTGAACTAGCATAATATTAAAAAAAATAGGTATCTAAATTACTCAGCTATAAAAAGGAACTCATTTGAGTCAGTTCTAATGAGGTGGATGGATCTAGAGCCTATNATTCAACTGAAATTGTGATAAAACTGTACTGAATGGGGGATAGAAAGTAGGTGAGATGTACACACCTGGTAAATTCTGAACTAGCATAATATTAAAAAAATAGATATCTAAATTACTCAGCTATAAAAAGGAACTCATTTGAGTCAGTTCTAATGAGGTGGATGGATCTAGAGCCTATTATACAAAGTGAAGTAAGTCAGAAAAAAAAAGACGAATACTGTATATTAACACATATATACGGAATCTAGAAAGATGGTACCAAGGATCCTCTGTACAGGGCAGGAAAGAGGCACAGACATAAAGAACAGACTTTTGTACTCAGTGGGAGAAGGAAACAGTGAGATGACTTGAGAAAATAGAATCAAAACATATATACTACTATGGACTTCCCTGGTGGCTCAGATGGTAAAGCATCTGTCTACAGTTCGGGAGACCCAGGTTAGATCCCTGGATTGGGAAGATTCTCTGGAGAAGGAAATGGCAAACCACTCCAGTACTCTTGCCTGGAAAATCTCATGGACGGAGGAGCGTTGATATGTAAAATAGATAATCAGTGAGAGCCTGATATATGAAGCAAGGCACCCCAAACCTGTGCTCTGTGACAACCTGGAGGGATGGGGTGGGGAAAGGGGTGGAAGGGGGGTTTAGGATGGAGGGTGCACGTGTATCAGTTCCGTTCAGTCCCTTAGTCGTGTCCGAAACTTTGCGGCCCCAAGAATCGCAGCATGCCAGGTCTCCCTGTCCATCATCAATTCCTGGAAGAAAAGTTATGACCAACCTAAATAGCATATTGAAAAGCAGAGACATTACTTTGCCAACAAAGGTCCATCTAGTCAAGGCTATGGTTTTTCCAGTGGTCATGTATGGATGTGAGAGTTGGACTGTGAAGAAAGCTGAGCACCGAAGAATTGATGCTTTTGAAGTGTGGTGTTGGAGAAGACTCTTGAGTGTCCCTTGGACTGCAGGGAGATCCAACCAGTCCATTCTGAAGGAGATCAGCCCTGGGATTTCTTTGGAGGGAATGATGCTGAGCTGAAACTCCAGTACTTTGGCCACCTCATGCAAAGAGTTGACTCACTAGAAAAGACTCTAATGCTGGGAGGGATTGAAGGCAGGAGGAGAAGAGGACGACAGAGGATGAGATAGCTGGATGGCATCAGTGACTTGATGGACACGAGTCTGAGTGAACTCCAATTCATATTGATGTATGGCAAAATCATCACAATATTGTAAAATAAATATTTTCCAAGTAAAATAGAGAAATTAAACAAATAAAATTGATAAAAAATATAACCATATTATCTATACTTATAACGTTATCACATGAAATAGTTTAAAAAGCAAGCAAAGAAGTAAAAAATAGTTTCTGGGAAGTAAGCCTAGGGTTACAGAGGGGACAGAGAAAAGAATTGCTTCAATCTACACTAAACCATTGATAGGTGCCATTTAAGTTCTGTATAGTCAAAGCTATGGTTTTTCCAGTAGTCACATATGGATGTGAGTGTTGGACCATAAAGAAAGCTGAGCACTGAAGGATTGATGTTTTTGAACTGTGGTTCTTGAAAAGATTCTTGAAAGTCCCTTGGACAGCAAGGAGATCCAACCAGCCCATCCTAAAGGAAATTAGTCCTGAATACTCAATGGAAGGATTGATGCTGAAGCTGAAGCTCCTATTCTTTGGCCACCTGATGTGAACTGATTCATTGGAAAAGACCCTGATGCTGTGAAAGATTGAAGGCAGGAGAAGAAGGGGGTGATAGAAGATGAGATGGATGGATGGCATCACCAATTCAATGGATAAGCTCCCAGAGTTGGTGATGGACAGGGAAGCCTGGCGTTCTGCAGTTCATTGGATCGCAAAGAGTCAGACATGACTAAGTGACTGAACTGAACTGAACACTAGACCATAAGGACTAGCTCATGTTTTTAAATGTGTAATTATTTAATACTATAACTCTGTTCAAAATAGCACACAATTTCCCTCACTTCACACACTAGCAAAGTAATGCTCAAATTCTCCAAGCTAGGCTTTTACAGTACATGAACCGAGAACTTCCAGATGTCCAAGCTGGATTTATAAAAGGCAGAGAAACCAGAGGTCAAATTGGATCCATCCATTGGATCATAGAAAAAGCAAGAATTCCAGAAAAACATCTACTTCTGCTTCATTGATTACACTAAAGCCTTTGACTGTGTGAATCATAACAAACTATGGAAAATTCTTCAAGAGATGGGGATAACATACCAAATTAACTGCCTACTGAGAAACCTGCATGCAGATCAAGAAGCAACAGTAAGAACCAGACAGGGAACAATGGACTAGCTCAATCTGGGAAAGGAGTCAGCCAAGGCTGTATGTCGTCACACTGCTTGGTTAACTGATATGCACAGTACATCATGTGAAATGCCAGGCTGGGTGAAGCACAAGCTGGAAATAAGATTGCTGGAGAAATATCAATTATCTCAGATATGCAGATGATACCACCCTCATGGCAGAAGGTGAAGAGGACCTAAAGAGCCTCTTGATGAAGGTGAAAGAGCAGAGTGGAAAACTAAGATCATGGCATCTGGTCCCATCACTTCAGTGGTAAATACATAGGGAAACAATGGAACAGTGACAGACTTTATTTTTGGGGGCTCCAAAATCACTGCAGATGGTGACTGCAGCCATGAAATTAAAAGACATTTGCTCCTTGGAAGAAAACAATGACAAACATAGGCAGCATATTAAAAATCAGAGACATTACTTTGCTGACAAAGGTCTGCCTAGTCAAAGCTAAGGTTTTTCCAGTAGTCATGTATGGATGTGAGAGTTGGACTATAAAGAAGGCTGAGCATAGAAGAATTGATCCTTTTGATCTGTGGTGTTGGAGAAAATTCTTGAGAGTCCCTTGGACTGGAAGGAGATCAAACCAGTCAATCCTAAAGGAAACCAGTCCTGAATATTCATTGGAAGGACTGGTGCTGAAACTGTAGCTCCAATACTTTGGCCACCTGATGTGAAGAGCTAACTATTGGAGAAGACCCTGATGCTGGGAATGATTGAAGACAGGAGGAGAAGATGAAGACAAATGATGAGATGTCTGGATGGCATCACCAACTCAATGGACATGAGTTTGAGCAACCTCCAGGAGAGTGTGAGGGACAGGGAAGCCTGACATGCTGCAGTCCTTGGCGTGGCAGAGTCAGGCATGACTGAGCAGCTAACAGCATGGGAGGCTGAAGGAGGTGGCCTGACTTCCTACTCCTCTACATTAACATATCTGCATTTTTACTTTGTCTTTCTGACTACAAACCTCTGAGTATTTGAATGTTGCTTTTTTCAGTTCAGCAAACCTGCAGTCAATACCAATCTTATTTTATCTCTAATACAACACTTTAGGGAGAATTAGGACACCAAATCACATATCAAGTTAATCTTTTCTGCAGGAGATAAGAAGTAAAAAGGATTAATCTGGCATTGCTGAGGGTATGTGACTTTCCAGTCTATCCCTTGATTATCACTCTTCATCTTTTCTCATTTTCTAGATATTGCTGGTGTCTGTATACTTTATGTTATACAATTTCTTTTGCTATAATGATTTTGAGACAATTAGGATGATATAGATGAATCACATAAGATTTCCTGGTTAACTTTTTAAATTGATGGTAGTAACTGAAATAGTGACAGTTAAAATCTAATCATAATACTAGATATCTAAAATAGGCTCCATAAAATAATTGCAAGTTATTTTGCAAGTGTCAGCTGCCTACACATGCAGAATGTGGTTTCAGTTTATTTTTTTTAAGCCAGATTTGGTTTTCTTAAAGACTGCAACAATATGGTTATCTACACATTTCACCTACTACTGATGAGTTTAAAAAAATACTGTAATATATTTGATCTTCATTTACCTACTGAAAATAGAAATAAATCAATATATACAGCATAAACATTAGTTAATTTAATGAAAATAGATTTTTATTAACCTAAACTAGGGGCACTTGGAAACTGTACAGAAATATGGCAAATTTAAAAAATTATTTTTTCAACTGGCAGTGTATCAAGTTGTAGCTTGGTTGAAAATTTCTCAGATCAGTTTGATTTTATTTTTATATTCTTAACAGATTAGAAATATATTGTTAGTCACTTCATGGAAGGACTTTTCACATATAATCTTGTTACTTCTTTTAAGTATTAGAAAATGATTTTAGTCAGATGACTATTTTTATTAGAGTTTGAACCCTTTCTTCTATCTGATCAAATTAATAGTGTCCATTTGGAGACTATACTGGAAAGTGTTCACTTGTAAACAACTGAATACACTGCAGTCTTTTTAAGGTAGGAAAGGACTAAATGCAGGGAATTGGGCTTGTACATAATTTTTTAAAAGGCAGAAGGTCACTGTCTAGATCCCAGGAACAATTTTTAGCACAGAAATCTATTGTAACTCTGCTAAAATAAAGAATATTGTCCCATAATTGCAGATATTGATCAACAATCTGCTAGCTTCAAGCAATGTGGATGGACCTGGAGATTATCCTGGTAAGCAAAATAAGTTAGAAAGAGAAAGACAAATGCCACATGGTATCATTTATGTGTGGAATATAAATACAACACAAGTGAACCCAGCTACAAAACAAGAACAGAATTACAGATATAGAGATCAGAATTGTGGCTGCTAAGGAGAGGTGGGGGAGGGAAGGACTGGGAGTTTTGAGGTTAGCAAATGAAGCCTATTATATATAGGATGGATGAACAACAATGTCCTACTGTATAGCACTGGGAACTATATTCACTATCCTGTGATAGCCATAGTGAAAAATTATGAAAAAGAATACATATATGCATAGCTGGGTCACTTTGCTGTACAGCAGAAATTAAACACAACATCGTAAATCAATTGTACTCCAATTAAAAAAAAAAAGAATCTACTACCTTCAGGGCCATTTTACCACTAGTATGATCTGTGCTACAAAATAGATGTCTTACATCCTGCCTTTATCTAACCTAACCCTTGCAAAAATCGCTATACATTATATTCCAAACTCTAAATGCAAAGAAATCTGGGCATGTACTTTTTGCTTTTCTGCTGTCTGCTCATGAGAGATTATAGGAAAGGATGTTGAGTGAGTAAATCCCAGTATTTGCCAAAGTCAACTACTCAAAAGACTCACATAAACACACATCTTTCTTATGCTTAAAGTTTTGAGCAATAGTACTGCAACAACAGCCTGAAACCAACTAACTTAACAGAAATAATCCCTGTATGTCCCTACCACTTTTGCAAAATAGAACACTCAGACTCTGATCTGTCACACTTACATGGCTGAGTGGTATTTATTCTCCCTTTTAGATCAGTAAAAATCTGTCCTTAATTTCCTGTAACTTATAAAATAACAGGTAGCTCAGCTGGTAAAGAATCCATCTGCAATGCAGGAGACCCTAGTTTGATTCCTGGGCTGGGAAGCTCCCCTGGAGAAGGAATAGGCTACCTACTCCAGTATTCATGAGCTTCCCTGGTGGCTCAAATGGTAAAGAATCCACCTGCAGTGCAGGAGA
>SJYX01014182.1:208221-221876 GCA_006410675.1 Oreotragus oreotragus | reverse complement strand
GGTATTCATGAGCTTCCCTGGTGGCTCAAATGGTAAAGAATCCACCTGCAGTGCAGGAGACTTGGGTTTGATCCCTGGGTTGGGAAGATCCCCTGGCGGAGGGCATGGCAACCCACTCCAGTATTCTTGCCTGGAGAATCCCCATGGACAGAGGAGCTTGATGGGCTATTGTCCATGGGGTCACAAAGAGCCAGACATGACTGAGTGACTAAGCACAACACAGATTAAATAACATATCTAGTCCATTCTGTGTAAACTAGTAGTGTAAAAAGGGGGAGGGAAATAAAAAACAGAATTAGTTAAGTATTTATATACATAACTAATGAAAGAATTAAAATGCAGGATAAAATGGTATATATGGAAAACTATATTAAATGAAAGAATGAATAAATAAAACAAGAGAATATTTGTACAAATGTATGTGTACTGTAGATATCTGATAATAAAACTCTATTTTTAAGAATAATTTGTTGAGAACGCCATAGAATTCTGATAATTTTACTGGGAAATCTTATCAAACTTTGGAAATCTGCTGAAAAGGGAAAAGTATAAAGATTTACTAATGTCCTATCACTGCTTTCTAAAGAAGACTTGAGATTCCTAATATGGTTGTATTAAGGACTCTCATGTACTTACAGTAAAAATCACACAAAGCTCATCATAAATTTCCCAACCTTATTATACCAAATTAGTTTCCATATAAGATTCTTAGCACCAATATTGAAGAGATAATTTAAGACTTTAAAATTTCAGTTCTATGACTTTGTTCCTACTATCCCAAAACTAGGACAGTGTCATCAACTTTATTGTGATTTTTAAAACAAGCTTTGAGCAAAAAAAAAAAATTAAGATATCATCTTTTGGTAGTCATAGAAGCTTTCCAGTTTTCAGAACTCATCTTGATCTGAAGATAAGAACATGGATTGCAAATTTTATTTCTTTAAGCTCTCTAACACAGTTTCAAGAACATGCCAGCAACAGAATTAGTATATTCCTTATGGCAATCTTCCGAGAAGGCAATGGCACCCCCACTCCAGTACTTTTGCCTGGAAAATTCCATGGACAGAGGAGCCTGGTGGGCTGCAGTCCATGGGGTTGCTAACAGTCAGACAGACTGAGCGACTTCACTTTCACTTTTCTCTTTCATGCATTGGAGAAGGAAATGGCAACCCACTCCAGTGTTCTTGCCTGGAGAATCCCAGGGACGGGGGAGCCTGGTGGGCTGCCATCTTTGGCGTTGCACAGAGTCGGACACGACTGAAGTGACTTAGCAGCAGCAGTATGGCAATCTTGTTCTATTTTGGCAGCCATGTGGTCCATCACAATGTTAACTTCAACAGGCATTTCATACTGGGTCATTGCACTTGGTAATGTAAGTAATTGGTCTATTAGTCTATGGTTTGATGTCACAGCATTGTGTTCCATCTACTATAGGATTTTCACTAGTGTCGAACAAGTCAGACAGTGTCAAACCATCCTGGGGGTTCACTGGAAAGACTGATGTTGAAGCTGAAACTCCAATACTTTGGCCACCTAATGAGAAGAGCTGACTCTGATGCTGAAAGAAAAGACCCTGATGCTGGGAAAGATGGAGGACAGGAAGAGAAGGGGATGACAGAGGATAAGATGGCTGGATGGCATCACAGACTCAATGGACATGGGTTTGGGTAGACTTCGGGAGTTGGTGATGGACAGGGAGGTCTGGCATTCTGCGGTTCATGGAGTCGCGAAGAGTCAGACACGACTGAGTGACTGAACTGGAACTGGAAACAAGTTAGATAAATCAGAAAGGCAATCATAGAGTTCTCCTTCTTTGAAGTTTAATGTCTACAAATATTTCTCATACCTCTGTATGGTTCAAGTTATGCATAAAATTTTAATAGGTGCATATAAGACCATTGCAGCGGGGGAAGGGGAGTGGTGGGCATGCAGGTAGAAGAGTAAGTTCTAGGCTAAACACACTGAATCAAAGCCCGGGAAAATCTTCTCTGTCACTGCCATATCTGGGAAAGCTACCATTGCCACTTCAAAAGCTACTTACAGAAAAATGATATTTCTATCTCCACTACAACCAGAGCTGTGATATAGAAAGACGGTGCCTTCACTGTAGTAAGTGGCAGATTCAGGAAGGTTTTATTAATAGCTTAAAACTATTCTGTTGCTACTGATATCGAATCTGATAAAATAAATGTCTTGCACCCTTTCTCTCTTCTCACCTGTCTCAGTTCTGAAATTGTAAAACTGTTGCAGAAGCCAAACTTTAAAAAGATTGGAAAGAATGCTGAACAAGTTAATCATATTATCCGCCACATAAGCAAAGCACAAATTTTGCATTTGTTTTCCTTTCTTTAACAAAATGTAAGACTGATTGATTCTGATGAAATAAATTCTACAGAGTCAAAGATCAAGACAGGATTTCCATGTTCAAACAGTCTGAACTTGAAACTGAATGTCGAGTTCTAGATAATACACATATTAAAGGATAGTTTTAATACTTAGGAATGCAAAGTTTCTTTCTTTAGTGAGTAGCAATAAGAAGTTTACTTTTGTTTCTTTGTTTTGTTTTCTTAACATAACTCTAACCCCCTGAATATATTAAATCCCATCTCTGGAATTCAACTTAATTTGGAAACTTGAACACTATTCTATAATTAGATTTCTAAGCCATGATTATCTTTGGAGCACTGTCTATCATTTAGATGTATCCTCTGTAAATTCCTACTGCTGCTCAGAGAAAAGATACATGAAAGTCTAAATTCAAATGTATTATCCTCATTTCTTATTAATCTGCATTCCTACACATAACTCAAAAAATTCTGATCTGTGCAGTGCATTAACTCCACAATTTTATCATCACCACTTTGCTGACATGCAGTCTAAATCATTCACAGTCATTTTGATTGTTATTAGTTTAAGATGAAACAGAGATAATTTAAACAGTTATAATATTTTCTCACACATGATAAAAAGAACCACTGAAACTCAATAGCATTAGGGAAAAATGTCTTAAGCTTCATTAATAGATGCAGTTATATCATTACTTCTACTGATGTATTTTAAATGTGTTTTGAAGGAATAATGTTCCGCTGTATCTCTGGTATGTGTCAGTGCACAAGCAGGCATGCGTGTGTGTGTGTATATTTTATAATAAAAACCATCTCATTTTTCAAGGGTTACTATCTAAGGACCAGTTCTGTATATTCTCAAAATACCAAAGGCCTTTTCCCCTCCTATTTCATTCTACATAGGTTTAGGAAATTTGATGAATTCTTGTCATTACTAAGTTGAGTGTCATCGCAAATTGAAAGTTTAGTATTAGTTGCTTTGGGCTTCCCAGGTGGCTCAGTGGTAAAAAAAAAAAAAACCCACCTGCCAGGCAGGAGATGTGGGTTCAATCCCTGGGTTAGGAAGATCCCCTGGAGAAGGAAATGGCAACCCACTTCACTATTCTTGCCTGGGAAATCCCATGAATAGAGGAGTCTGGCAGGCTACAATCCATGGAGTCAAAAAAGAGTCAGACATGACTTAGTAACTAAACAACATTACTGCTTTATTCATTGACCCTTATAATAATGCATTTTCGTTTTTAAGAAATAAGAGTTATAACTTTGTTTTACAAGTTTAAGGTTATAAGCAGGAATGGTAAAACTGTAAAAAACAAAATACTATACCTTTGATGGTGTTCCTGCCATTGAAATTTCAGTTGCAATATAGATGGTATTTATTTTAAAGTACTTTCCTGCAAGATGACTCAGAGGACTATCTCGATAACATTTTAATGCATCCATATTTCTTTCTCTGAAACTTATCTATTAAAAAATCACTTTAAACCCAGATAAAGTGGTAGAAGATGAGAGTGAAGACCAAGAGAAACAAAGTTGCAAAAGATGTATTGTGAAATCAAAGAATTTTCAGGCGAAGCCACATTAACTTTGGAAAAAGAAAATAACAGTGATATTTTAAATGAAACTGCAAATATGGATAATGTACATGTGAAACTATTTATGATTCTTTTGTTTCTACAAATTTTTAAGGAAAAACTAACAGAAGAGTACATGAGAAAAGCATTGTCTTTTTCATCAAACAATATTTTTTTTGTGTTTAAACTCTCTCATTTACATGTTATCAGTCTTCATCTATGGTAAAATTCTAAGTGGAGCATTGGTCATAGAATCATTAACCATAGTTTTAAAAGTATTCTGACATATAATAACGGAATAAAATACACCAGATTAAAGAGAAAATTTCATAGAATTATAATTTTGTTATTAGTTTTCAGTTGCTAAGTCATGCCTAACTCCTTGAGACCCTATGGACTGTAGGATGCCAGGCTCCTCTGTCCTTCACTATCTCCCAGAATGTGTTCAAACTCATGTCAGTTAATTGGTGATCTAACTTTCTCATCCTCTACCACCTCCTTCTCTTTTGCCCTCAATCTTTCTCAGCATCAGGGTCTTTTCCAATGAATTGGCCCTTTGCATCATGTGGTCAAAGTACTGGAACTTCAGCTTCAGTATCAGTCCTTCCAATGAATATTCAGGACTGATTTCCTTTATTTTTTTACTTTATTTTGCTTTATGATACTGTATTGGTCTTTGCATACATTGACATGAATCAGCCACAGGTGTACATGAGTTCCCAATCTTTGACTAGTTTGATCTCCCTGCAGTCCAAGAGATTCTCAAGGGTCTGCTCCAACACCATAGTTCAAAAGCATCAACTCTTCAGCACTCAGCCTTCTTTATGGTCCAGCTCTCACATCCATACATGACTACTGGAAAAATCATAGCTTTGATTATATGGACCTTTTTGTTAGCAAAGTGATGTCTCTGCTTTTTGATATGCTGTCTAGGTTTGTCATAGCTTTTCTTCCATGAGCAGACGTCTTTTAATTTCATGGCTGCAGGCACCATCTGGAGTGATTCTGGAGGTCAAGAAAATAAAATTTGTCACTGCTTCCACTTCTTCCGCTTCTATTTGCCATGAAGTGATAGAAACAGATGCCATAATCTTTGTTTTTTGTTAAAGTTGAGTTTCAAGCCAGCTTTTTCACTTTTCTATTTCACCTTTATCAAAAGGCTTTTTAATTCCTCCCTTTCTGCCATTAGGGTAGTGTCATCTGCATATCTGAGGTTATTGATATTTCTCCTGGCAATCTTGATTTCAGCTTGTGATTCCCCAACCAGGGATCGAACCTGTGGCCCCTGTCTTGTAAGATGGATTCTTAACCACTGGCATACCTGGAAAGTCCTCAGGCAGGAATTTTTAGGTGTTTTGTTTTTTCTTTTAAACTGGAGGCTAGTTACTTTACAATGTTGTAGTGATTTTTGCCATACATTGACATGAATCAGCTATGGGTGTACATTTTATTTTGGTTGGTTGGTTGGTTGATTTTTGCTTTTAAAGTATGACTCTACCTCATCATGAAGTGCCCAGCATTAGATCTCTTGCTTGCAGTCTGAAACTAGCAGATAAATAATCCAGTGGGCAAGGTTGTGCTTACATATAACGTCTGGAACTGCTACACCGGCCTTGCAATCAGGAGAGAAGACCACTGATAAACTGAATTTGGCAGAGTGGAAGATGAAAGCCTCTGGTTCTTTGCTGATATTATTAAGCCACAAATTAACCTAAAAACTTTCCTCTAGATATTTTTGTTTTGATTACACACATCTTGACATTAAAGTCAATTTGATTTGTGTATTTGTAGCCCAAAGAATTCTAACTGATAAATAAACGTCTTTTATATCTCAGGAAAAAAGAAAAATTCAGAATATCTCTGTGTTATCTGCCCTTTGCTGTTAAACAATTCAGTCACTTTCGACAACCCTCATTTATTATCTCAGAGCCCTATAGGACAGAACTTGGGGTAGATGCAAATGGTCCTGCCTCACAATGCTGAAATCAAGGCCTTGGCAGAGATGTGCTCTTCTCTGGAGAACCTGGGGAAGAATCCTATTTCAGGCTTATCTAAGTTATTAGTTGAATTCAGTTCTATGGCTTGGAGGAGTCCTCTTTCTTTCCTTGCTGTCAGCCAGGGTCTGCTTTTAGAGATGACTCTTCTGTCATTGCACAGGAAGCTCTCCATTTTCAAGCTAACAATATTATGTCAACCTTGAGCTTCCAAATTCTCTGACTTGTCCTTTTCCTCCTAGCTGGAGAAAACTCCCTGTTCCCAAAGGGCTCATATGATTATATGATTAGGCCCACCTGATAACCCAAGGTGATCTATTTTAACGTAAATTGATGTTAATTATATCTGCCAAGTCCTTTTTGTCATGATATGTAACATATTCACAGCCATGAAATATCATCATATTCATAGTCCCAGGTATTAGGGCAGATAATCTTGGGAGGAGGGGGCATTTTTAGAGTTCTGTTGTCACATTCATTAAGGAAATAAAACAACAGCTTTCAGATTTCTGCCAATAAAATACATAATTTTTATAAACTTTTCTTTTAAAAAAGATTTTCCTTTTGATACAGTTGTCAGTTTTAAAGAACTAATTTTCAGATCATTTGTTGTGTGAAGAGAATAACTTCAAAGAATAGTAAAGTAAATAAATAGTTTACAGGTCTGAAGCAGAGAAGCATTAACAGAGATAACAGTAGAAAAGTAATGATATGCAAACTGTTCAGTCAAAAAAGGAGTTCACCATCCCACACAAATCCAGGAATACTTCCAAAACACAGTCTGCATGGTTTCATGCATCAGAGAAATCAAGGGGCCCACAACTGTGTCAGATTATCCCACAGAGATTTGTTGTGCAAGATGTTTCCTGACTGATTGCATCCTTGGGAGTGTGTTTGATTATGTTTCTAGAAATTTGGTTGTAAACAAATACTTAGTGCTGTTATCTTTAATAAGCCTCTAAGAGAAATGATAGCTAAGTCTAAATAGTTTGGGATTTTTTTTTTTTTAATGGGCCAAGTCTTCCCAGGAATTTTAGACATTGAAGAGGGTTTTATCTTCTTTCTGATGTTTAGTTGTTACATTAACCAGAAATATATACACCTCAGAGCTAACATGGTTGAAATAGTAGTGGTGAAAAGGTATCAAAATGGGGGAATTGTTTCCATGGATGGGCCATTAAGAAGAGCAGGGCTTTCCATAAGTGCATGTTTAAACCAATATATGACATTCTTATCAGCACGCTAGTCATATCTTAATACTACATAAATCATAATTTCAAGGAAGTCAACATAAAAAAGCCATTAGAGTTAGAGTGATTTAAATTTTCAGTCTAGCTCAACTTGGTATCACATTTTCATAGCTGTAACTTTCAGATTATACAGGTTGAATGCTCTTTGTGATTGGAAAAAAAAAAAAATGTACAGGAAGCCCTCAGTCACATGCAGCTGAAGAGGTCCAAAAGTGAGCTCTGCTAAGACAATGCTTGTTGTATGCAGCAGGATTTTCATGGGTCTTTCTCATGGCAGTTTCACTGTGCTCTTCCTGTGCTAAAGAAAAATTTTCAGAAACAATAGAGATGGTGTCCATCTTTGACCCAAAACATTTCTAAAGCAGATTCAGAAAGTAGCATTACTTCCAAGGGAAACTAGATATTCTTCAGGAGCCAGAAGGGTAAAGGATCTGAGGCCTTGAGGTGCTTAGATTTGTTCCCGCTTGATTCATCTCTAGAATTCACACAGCTTAACAGTGCAAGGCACATGAGAGGCATTCAGTTAATATTCAGTATTGATTGATATTCAGTTAATATTTCAACTATTGTGAATAAAGAAACCACACTCCTACATTCAACAAATATAGAGATCATTAGGGACAAACTTACCCAAACATCACTAGGAGTAAAACTATTTATGAGGATTGAGAGTTATAAAATTTATTTACTTGTGGTTACTATCTCAAAAACTTCAAAATCATATATCTGACAGTAATATCAAATAATAATATGAGTGTAAATTTTTTATCATTGTCATTTCTATAATAAAAAAGTGAAAGTTGCTTTGTATGGCTATATAATTTTTTGATATTTAAAAATTTACAAAGTTATCATAAGTAGTTGAATAAGCGAAGGGTTTTCAGATATGGGACTTCTCTGTCTTAAATGTGTTGCTGTTGTTCAGTTGCTCAGTCATGTCCATCTCTTTGTGACCCCATGGACTGTAGCACACCAAGCTTCCCTGTCCTTCATCATCTTCCAGAGTTTCATCTTCCATGAGTTTCTCAAACTCATGTCCATTGAGTCAGTGATGCCAACTTACCATCTTGCCCTCTGTCATCCCCTTCTCCTCCTGCCTTCTACCTTTCCCAGCATCAGGGTCTTTTCTAATGAGGCTGCTCTTTGCATCAAGTGACCAAAATATTGGAGCTTCAGCATCAGCCTTTCCAAGGAATATTCAACACAATAAATGTGTTGGCCTGCATCATTTCTCATCTATTAATGGTGACATGGGCACCTTTTAGGGGCTTCCCTGGTGGCTCAGCAATAAAGAAACTATCTATAATGCAGAAGACCCAGGTCCATCCCTGGGTCAGGAAGATCCCCTGGAGGAGGGCAGGGTAGCCACTCCAGTATTCTTGCCTAGAGAATCCCATGAAGAGAGGGGCCTGGCAGGCTGCAGTCCAGAGGGTCACACAGTCAGAAATGTCTGAAGTGACTAGCCAGCAGCAGCCACTTTTTATAACAAGGCAACTTTTGTGTGAGAAGGGGCATCCAATAACATGTTTGAAAGTACCAATAAAGCACACACTTTTTAATCCTGCTGTGTCTGCTGCTGGAGATGTTGAAAGCCTGTGAGATTTCTCACCTGCTAGGAAGCATTAATGACCCTAAAACATTTTAAAGGGATTATGAATGGTGGACTGCGGTAATGCCTTTTATTAGTTCCCATTAGTTGGATTCCCTGTTATCCACAAATGCTTTTGAGTCACTCAAATGTCATGTTAGTCACAGTGACTAAAAACTTTTTAAGCAAACTGACTTTCAGACTACAGGGAAGTGGTTCCATCTCTTTTTTTTTATAAGTTAAGCTTATCTTATTTTTTTATTAGTAAGCATGGCAAGCATTTAGGTTTTATGATTTATAAACCATTTAAAAATATTTTATTATTTAAAATAATTATCAGATATTGAAAACTACTTTCTATATAGAAAAACAGAGTTTGGAGTGATAGTAGAAATTAGGAAGGACATGGCCAAGATGTGAAAATCCACTCTTGCTAGAGCTATCTTCAGTAGCAATGGGATAGACTGACAGATCAAAGAGCAAGGCTCTGAATAGAGCTGCTGAAGAGGAACTGCTCCAATTATTTGATTTGGATAATAATTCATAATGAACCTCTGACTACATATTTATTAATATATTTGTTAAAACATGCAAGGCCATGTGGTATGCATCTCAGCTTCAAGGAGAAAAAAAGAATTTCTAAATTCTATTTGAAAATAAGAAAATAGACAAAGATAGTAAAGAAAATGAATAAAGAGGAGAAAAGGGAACCCTCTTACACTGTTGGTGGGAATGCAAACTAGTACAGCCACTATGGAGAACAGTGTGGAGATTCCTTAAGAAATTGCAAATAGAACTGCCTTATGACCCAGCAATCCCACTGCTGGGCATACACACCGAGGAAACCAGAATAGAAAGAGACACATGTACCCCAATGTTCATTGCAGCACTGTTTATAATAGCCAGGACATGGAAACAACCTAGATGTCCATCAGCGGATGAATGGATAAGAAAGCTGTGGTATATATACACAATGGAGTATTACTCAGCCATTAAAAAGAATACATTTGAATCAGTTCTAATAAGATGGATGAAACTGGAACCAATTATACAGAGTGAAGTAAGCCAGAAAGAAAAACACCAATACAGTATACTAACACATATATATGGAATTTAGAAAGATGGTAATGAGGACCCTGTATGCAAGACAGCAAAAGAGATACAGATGTGTAGAGCGGACTTATGGACTCTGAGGGAGAAGGAGAGGGAGAGGGAGAGGGAGGGATGATTTGGGAGAATAGCATTGAAATATGTATACTATCATGTAAGAAATGAATTGCCAGTCTATGTTCAATGCAGGATGCAGGATGCTTGGGGCTGGTGTATGGGGATGATCTGGAGGGAAGATGTGGGGTGGGAGGTGGGAGGGGGGTTCATGTTTGGGAGTTCGTGTAAAAAAATAAATAAATAAATAAAAATATTAAAAACAAACAAACAAAAAAAAGAAAATGAATAAAGAAAGCAATGGGGTGGATGTCCTTATAATAGAGATTAACAGATTTCAGCAAGTACTAGTTCAGAAAAGATGTTGCTGGAAATAGAGGATTCTATTCTCCAGAGGATCTTCCCGACCCAGGGATCCAACCAGGCTCTCCCGCATTTCAGGCAGACGCTTTACTGTCTGAGCCACCAGGGAAGCCCCAGAATACACCTAACAAGAGAGAATTGTTCAGGAAAACCCTCTGTGAGGACATAGAATGTTAAATTGAAAGAGGGAGTGTGAGAAAAGTCACTCATAGGAAAAGTAGAGAAAAGCTTGTTTAAAGCTTCTAAAAAGTAAACAGTATACATGTAAAGAGTTTAAGGCACGAAAAAAAAAAAAGTGTTTCTTTTTTTTTTATAAAGAAAATGCAGGACTAATGACCTAGAACTTAAGAAGTGACTCTGGAGTGAAAATATAGCCAGGCCACCCACCAGCTGGTAGATATCAGAACTGTAACCACCATAGACCTTCAGCCTGTGATGGCAGTTCCCAGTCCACCTACCAGTAGGCTGGCAACAGGCCTGGGATTCCTGGGCCCTGGCCCCACTGACCAACAGACCAAGACCAGCTCTGAGAAACCATGGACCCATCAGCCAGGTGCCATGACCTACCAGTGAGCCTATGTAAGCTTCAGGACACCCAGACCCTGTAGTCTGCTGTGGGAGGAACAGACCCCACCCACTAGTAGGCCAACACCAGCTCTAGGGCTCCCTGAGATATACAGCCAATGATTCCAGGATTCAGCCCCACCCAACTATGAGCCAGCACCAGTTCTTGAGGCTCTAGGCCCTGCAGTCATAGACCCTACCTTGCTCTGCATATCGGTGGGGCAGTACTAGCACCTAGACCCTGGCCCCACCAAACAGTGGGAAGACATCAGCCCAGGAACCACTGCAGCCCCATAATCTGCCTTGTCAAGCTTTGGTTGCCAACACAGCAGCAGGCTGGCACCATACCAGGTACCCCCAGGGCCCATCTCCGCCCACTAGCAGGTCAACCATCCTTGTAACACCTTGGAATGCTTCATCAGTACCCCCAGGATCCAGCCCTCCCAACCAGTAGGCTGATACCAGCTTTAGAAATCCCTTAATTTTGCAATAAAGAACCTGGAACTCAGGTTAGTGAGCTGTTGCTAGTGTTAGGACATTCTCAGCCCAGGGTCTGCCCACAAGAAGGATAAAATCAGCTCTGAAGCACCATGGATCCCTAAGCCAGCCACCTTGGGATTCAGCCCCACTCAACCAGTTAGCCAGCATCAGTTTTGGGTCACCATAGGACCCACAGGGAGCTATGTTAAGAACCAGAAGGCCAACATTAGATCCAGGAAACTTCGCCTCACAAACACCCACTCCAGGTCTTGGCTCTGTCCATCAGGAGGCCAGCACTAACCCCAGGATACCCTGGAATTCTGCAGCCAGCCATCTGTGACCTGGTCCCATCAAAAATGACTGACAGCTGGCACAAAGCAGGACCTGGCAACCAACTTGACTAGATTCCAGCCACACCTATCAGACTACCCACAGTTATCAACCTGCCTCAATAGAAGGACCCATACAGCCCACACAGGGGGCAAATCTAGAGTATATAGATCTAGCAAACAGTGGAGAGTGTGCTGCTGGAATCATAGGATGCTCATCCAAAAGAAGACTGCTTTCTTAAAGTTGGGAAACATAATAAGGACAGTTTAAGAGATCTTTTAGACAACATTAAGCATATTAACACTTGCATTATTGGAATTCTAGAAAGAGAAGACATACAGAGCTGAGAACATATTTTACAATGTAATAGCTGAAAATTTCCCTAACCTGTTACAGGAAACAAGTCCAGAAAGCATACAGAGTCCCAACAGGATCAACTCAACACATTTATATCTGTCTGGACAGATCATCCAGACAGAAATTTAGTAAGGAAACATTGGCCTTAAATGATCTATTAGAAAAATGGACCTAATAGATATTCATAGAAAATTTCATCCATAAGAGTATAGTACATTATTTTCTTGTGCACATGGAACTTCCCCCAGGATAGGTTGCATGCTCAACCACAAAACAAGTCGTAGTAAATTTAAGAAAATTGAAATCATATCTAGCATCCATTCCAACTACAACACTATGACACTAGAAATTGACTATAAGAAAAAAAAACTGGCAATAAATACAATCACATGGATGGAGAGGGTGTGTGTGCTAAGTTGCTTCAGTAATGTCTTGCTCTTTGCAACTCGATGCACCATAGCCCATCAGGCTCCTCTGTCCATAGGATTAGAATATTGGAGTAGGTTGCCATGCCCTTCTCCAGGGATCTTCCCAACCCTGGGACAGAACCTGCATCTATTCTGTCTACCTGCTTGGCAGGTAGGTGGGTTCTTTACCACTAGCACCACCTGGGAAGCACATGGAGAGTTACAGTATACTACTAAACAACCTATGGATCACTGAAGAAATCAAAGAAAAAAATATCTGGAGACAAATGAAGATGAAAACAATGATTCAAAATCTATGAAATACAGCAAAAGTAGTACTAAGAGGGAAGTTTATATCTATAAAAGCTTAACTCAAGAAACAAGGAAAATCTAAAATGAACAACCATACCTTATACCTAAAGGAATGAGAAATAGAAGACCAAACAGATCCTAAAGTTAGTAGATGGAAAGAAATCATAAAGATCAGAGCAGAAATAAATAAAGTAGAGACTACAAAAATACAAAGATCAGTGAAATGGAGAGCCGGTTCTTTGAAGAGATAAATAAACATCAACCAGATCCATTAAGAAATAAAGAGGGCCCAAATTAATAAAATCAGAAATGAAAAAGAAGTTATGAGCAAAAGAAACAAAATTAAAAATAAACAGTGGGATCTATTTAAACTAAAAGCTTTTGTACAGCAAAGAAAACCATCAACAAAATAAAAAGGTAACCTACTGAATAGGAGAAATATTTGCAAATTATATGACAAATAATGGATTAATATTCAATATAGAAAAACAGTTCATACAACACAATACCAAAAAACAACCTTAATAAAAAAATGGATAGAAGACCTGAATAGACATTTTTCCAAAGAAAACATGCAGATGACCAACAGGCACATGAAAATATGCACAAACTCCCAGAGTTCACCCAAACTCATGTCCATTGAGTCGGTGATGTCATCCAGCCATCTTATCCTCTGTTGTCCCCTTCGCCTCCTGCCCCCAATCCCACCCCAGGATCAGAGTCTTTCCATGAGTCAACACTTCACATGAGGTGGCCAAAGTATTGGAGTTTCAGCTTTAGCATCATTCCTTCCAAAGAAATCTCAGGGTTGATCTCTTCAGAATGGACTGGTTGGATCTCCTTGCAGTCCAAGGGACTCTCAAGAGTCTTCTCCAACACCACAGTTCAAAAGCATCAATTCTTCAGTGCTAAGCCTTCATCACAGTC
>SJYX01014182.1:178248-207928 GCA_006410675.1 Oreotragus oreotragus | reverse complement strand
AAAAAAAAAAAAGAACTAAGACTCCATTTCTTATAAGAAACAGAGGAGTAAGTGAATCTGCCATATTAAAGAAGAGATAAGGATGCCATGAAGTCAGAATGAGAGATGAAAATTCACCTTTGAGGAGGGACAGATGGAAAAGTTGTCTGGGAAGGATGTATTAGTACTTTCAGTATAATGTCTGTAACCACAGTTGTGACCAGATGAAGAGAAAGAGTGCTCAAGAGTCACAGTCCTAAATGTCTTATTAAGAAAACTGGAAAACTGAGGCAGATTCAGAAAGAGTGTTCTACCAACACCAGATTTGTGAGATATTCTATGAAGAAAAAGAGGCAAGTGAATAATGTGGGAAAAAAGAAGGCATGGAAACAGTGTCACAATGAACATTTGCACAATAAATAAACCTATTTACCATACTTTCACCCTCAGTGTTAGTCTATTTGGACCGCTATTTTAAAAATACCAAAGATTTAAGGCCTTAAAAAGAAATGTATTTTTCCCAGACTTCTGGAGGCTGAAAGTCCAAGATGAAGGTTATCGGCAGGTTTGGTTTCTACTGAGGCCTCTTTGCCTTCTCGTTGTATTCGCACACGGCCTGGTCTCTTTGTACTCCCATTCTCCAGGGTTTCCTCTTGTATGTCTTAATATCTCTTTATGAGGATCTCAGAGGTACTGAATTAAGCGCTATACATAAGACCTCATTTAACCTTAATCACCACTGCAATGGCCCTGTCTCTAAATACAATCATATTATGGGCTACCAGGGTTTAGGCTTAAATATATGGATTCTAGGGGGACATAGTTTATTCCGTGAAGTGAAGTGAAGTGAAGTCGCTCAGTCGTGTCCGACTCTTTGCGACCCCATGGACTGTAGCCCACCAGGCTCCTCTGTCCATGGGATTCTCCAGGCAAGAATACTGGAGCGGGTTGCCATCTCCTTCTCCAGGGGATCTTCCCGACCCAGGGATCGAACCCAGGTCTCCTGCATTGCAGGCAGACGCTTTAACCTCTGAGCCACCCACATTTTTCCAAATTACTGGACTATGAAACCTGTACTTAGACTAAAGGGCATCCATGATGTCTAGGAATTCATCAAATTAGTTCTCAAAGTACCTTAAGTAATCTCTTTTCTCTAATATGTTTTCTAATAAAACAGCCACTGAAAATTCAGTGTCTACTCCAACAATCTGCCATACTCAATAGGAAAATGCATTCCTGCCCCTCACGAGCCATATTTCACTCCTTGTGTCTGTGTGGCGCCAGCAAGAAAAAAAGAAATCATTGTGCTTATTTAAAACAGGTGGAACTTAATCCAGAGAAACAGCTTCAATATTGTTGAAAAAGGCAAAATGAGGAGCAGTGAAAGGAACAAAGGAAAAACAGTAATACTGAGGTGCCACCAGTCCTGTTCTGTAACCCACAAGCTTGTGACTGCTGCTGTATTTGCAGCTTTATTTGGTTTTGGATCCACTCCCAAACTGCAGCAGTGACAAGGGCTATAGGATCAACCAGCATGCTGCCCGTGCTTAAGATTCCAAACTAAGCTTACCCCTCCTGTTGCCATGAGGCAACCTCCAGCAGTTTGCATACTTTGGGAGACAGAAGATTGACGTGTCTCTCTTCTTTCTGCCTTGTGATTTCCTACCCCTGTTTCCTGTTGGCAGTGGCCTAGAGGAAGCCTCTAATGGCAGACTGGGAAATAAAGTTCAAGACTCCCAGCCCAGCAGTTTGAGACTGAGAGACGGGTAAACAGCTAACACAGTGGTGGCCCAGTCTCTGGTCAACTGTACTGAATACTTCAACAAAACGAATGCAGTACAATCATTGCAAAAAAAATAGAAGTCCTGCCAATCATGCGATGACGGATTGAAGTGAAAAAAGTAAGAATCCCTAAAGAACACTGAAGTAGCTTTCAGATAGTTTTGCAAGAAAGATTCTCTTTGAAGTTCTTGTAGAAAAGTAAAATATGAAGCTCAGGATATACTATCATACTACTTGGTGTCATTAGTAAAACAATGGTACAAAAATTTAATATTATTTACTTCTAAAATTAGCACATTATAATACTAACACAATTTTAATAGATAATACTATTAACTAATTTCCATTGTTTTTCACTTTATTTTGTAAAATACAGGTACAAATCAAAATACCAAAATTATCTTCCATGAAATTAAATTTCCCTTCCTAAGTGGATCCACTTAAATCAACTTTCTCTGCTACCAATTTTACTCAAGGAATGGAAACTTCTGTAATGCCTATCAATATGCTGAAAACCACTTTTCTGTGGTTTTCAGAACCAAATATATTTTGGGGAACTTGATGTAAGAATAAAAGTCAAATTTACCACAATGACTGCTTTTCTATAAAATGGGGAAATTTGGCTTACTTCATGACTGATGTAAAATTTCAGGACACTTTTTCAAGAGTATGTGATTAAGAACAGTGGTTTTGCAGGGCTAAAATATAAACTAAAGAACTTATGTGTTCCTTTTCAAGCTAACAATTCTGATATACGTGCCATGGGCTTTGGTTCAATATTAGTATGTGTGTTGCTTATGAGTTCCTGCAGTTCTGTGCTCCCATGATTTAGAGTAAGGTTAGTCTTGAGTATACTTTTGCAGCAATAAAATAATATTTTGTGGAAAATCTGTTTTTACCTTGTGCTTCACTGATATCCACATGGCTTATTTTATTTTTTTCCTATATGGCTAAGGGAGCCAGGCAGATGGTTAAATAAATGCTTCAAGCATGTTAAAATTAAACTTGACATTTCTGATTACCTTGGCAGATACTGCCACTGGTTTACCACAATGAAATTTTGGGGTAAATTATTTCAAACTTTTTTTTTTTAATAAAATA
Organism: Oreotragus oreotragus; assembly: GCA_006410675.1. Classification (NCBI taxonomy): domain Eukaryota; kingdom Metazoa; phylum Chordata; class Mammalia; order Artiodactyla; family Bovidae; genus Oreotragus; species Oreotragus oreotragus. The sequence continues at coordinate 205,066 of SJYX01014182.1, read as the reverse complement.
TAGTTCTAAGGATAAAAATTATTATTATATACAGAAGAGTATAGTTACATGCTGACATAACTGATAGCTATATAACAACTTATATAGACTATACTATTTAAAATTATGAAAGTATTTTATTAGTTATAATTCAGGACCTTAAGACAAATCATACTTTCATAAATGTAGCAATTTTATCAATATTGTGAAATATTTAGTGAAAATTCATTGTGGATCCAGTATTCTCAGCTGCAACCTTTTTGGAGCCCAGTATAAGAACAGACTATTAGGGGTTTTGTTCCTGAAACTATGACTAAGCCACATTCGGTTGTGCCAAGTGACTCATTAATCATAGGAAGAATATTTAGGAGGCGTGCGGTGATCCATCTGGCAAGTGACCTAGAGAAGAAAGAAATTTGCTTATCTCTGCAGTGTCTGCTTTGGAAGTCAGGTCTATTATCTCTGCCTCACGAACTCATATCTTCCTTGGAGAAAGAAAGGGACAGCCTCATTTTTAGACTAACTGAAAGGACACCATGGCCATTCTGAACTTTGATGAGACACAGAAATAGTCAGACATAGACCAGGATTTGAGATACACCAGACTTTTGTGTGGGAGAAGGCAATGGCACCCCCACTCCAGTACTGTTGCCTGGAAAATCCCGTGGAGGGAGGAGCCTGGCGCGCTGCAGTCCGTGGGGTTGCTAATAGTCGGACACGACTGAGCGACTTCACTTTCGCTCTTCACTTTTATGCATTGGAGAAGGAAATGGCAACCCACTCCAGTGTTCTTGCCTGGAGAATGCCAGGGACGGGGGAGCCTGGTGGGCTGCCGTCTATGGGGTCGCACAGAGCCGGACACAACTGAAGCGACTTAGCAGCAGCAGCAGCAGACTTTGTGTAAGAAGATAAACCGACTTGGTTGGCTGCCACACGTGGAATCAATTATAGAGTTGCAGTTAATTGGGCCAATATTTAAAGGGAAGGTTTCTATACTTAGTTACTGACTTGTGAGTGCCTTTCTAATCCCTTAAATATTATTGGAATTGTGGCGCAAGATGGTAGTATTAACATATTTTTTTTAACTTGAAAATCTGCTTCAAAACTATAGCGGTAAAACTATTTTTAACTATTGAAATAAATGTTGATGTGTAAAAACAAGATGAAAATTTTCATAAGTATTTATTAAAAGGATCATCAAGCTTCTAAGTTCACACTGAAGTAACAGGGTTTATAAATTCTGGTAGGAGACAGGTCCGAAGGGTTTGTGTTTTAGTGACTGAGTCCTGGAATCCATTTTGTTCCTACAGTTGATGTCAGAGAGATGTTGTTGAGCTCCATGTTTGAGGTGAAGAGTGGGGATATAATTCTGAATCATAAACAGAAGAACAAATATTTCTACCAATTCTCCTAGAATTTGGCAGAAAATTTATCGTTGCTTATATCCATGAAAAAAATCAAAGGTACAAATTAAATGTTGGAAATGGCCAGCCTCTGACCTATAGCTATCAATACAAGATTTAATTGGAAGACACGAACTCCAAAGACCTTGAGATGAAGTACCTGACAAAAACCCACTGTACAGAGAGAAGAAAAATCCGCATAGTTTGCATCTCAAACTAAAATTACAAAATTCATTAAGAAATCCTATGCCATCAAGTGTAAACCCAAGATTTCCAAACAAGAGACAACACATTTAAGAAAATGGAATATAATATTTGAAATAGATGTTAAATTAAGTGTGATTAGAATACTCAACTTACAGGTAGAAATAACAGCTATTAGAGGCTTTTAATTAACAAGTAGATAAGTTTGAAAAAAATCATTTGGCAACAATAAGGTATAGAACTGGAAAGATAAATAATGGTCTTGATAAACCAAATAGAGGATATTTACTTAAGAGGTAAAGAGTATCAAATCTGCCCACAGACAACTTGGAGAAATGAAGTTAAGGAAAATATAGGAAAGAAGTTAAAGACAGGGAAGATAATTCATGTGCTTCCAAACTGATGACTGTAATGATTTTCCAAGGCATACATACAGTAGAATGGAGAAGAAAAAAGGGATGAAAAAAGAAAATGACTGAAAATTCTCTGAAACCAACATGATTCTCAAAACTAAAAATAAATAAATAAAAATTCAGAGTGTTGAGTATGATTAAAAAATTACTTAGGAGGGTAACAACAGAATGATAGTATTACAGTTATCATATCTCAATATATTAATATTTCTTACAAGAACAGAATACATAGACACAATAACACCTACAGACAACCTCTGCAACAAACTAAATAAGATGTAACAAATCCCATCATAAGAATAAGCAGTGCCAAATCACTTACATCAGCATCATGCAGAAAGGAATAAAGAGAGATAAGAGAGAAGAGGGACTTAAAATATCTCTGAAAAGTAGACACCTTGTTTTAACTTGAATTGCACGTCCCCAGCAAGATACTGCTGCTACTGTTTAGTCACTAAGTCGTATCCTACTCTTTGCGACTCCATGGACTGTAGCCCACCAGGCTCCTGTGTTCATGGGTTTTCCCAGGCAAAAATAATGGAGTGGGTTGCCATTTCCACTCCAGGGGATGTTCCCAGCACAGGGATCCAAACCAAATCTCCTGCTTGGCAGAAAAACCATGATGATGATGATGATTTTTTACTACTGAGCCACGTGGAAAGCCCTGGCAAGATATGTTGAGGCTCTAATTTCCAGTATTCAGAATGTGAACTTATTTGGAAATAAGATCTGTAGAGAGGTAGTCAAGTTAAAATGAGAATCACGCAGGTGAACTGTAAGCGAGCACAATGTCCTAATTAAAAGGAGAAATTTGGATGCAGACACATGCATACAGGGAGAATGCCATGTGGACATGAAAGCAGGGATCAAGCAGATGCAACTACAAACCAAGGAAGATCAAAGATTGCCAGCAAATTAGAAGCTAGGAGAGACATATGGAACAGGTTCCCCCTTATTAGAAACCAAGCCTGCCAACACCTTGGATTTTTAGCCTCCAGAATTGCAAGACAAAAAACTTCTGTTGTATTAATATAAGGTACTCAGTGTGTGATGCTTTATATTGCAGCCCTAGCCAACTAATACAGAATCAGATATCAAATTGTCTTTTTTTTTTTTTTTTTTTGAGGAATGCTCACAGTCCTCATGAGAGCAGCTTCTAAAGAAAAGGGCTCAGTGGCTCAGTTGGTAAAGACTCTGCCTGCAGCCCAGGGTTTGAGCCCTGGGTAGGAAAGATCCCCTAGAGAAGGAAATGGAAACCCACTCCAGTATCTTGCCTGGAGAGTTCCATGGACAGAAGAGCCGGACAGGCTATAGTCTGTGGGATCGCAAAGCTTCGGACTCAACTGAGAGATTAACTTCTAAAGAAAGACTCTAGATTTTGGAGGGGGAAAGGGACCAATAAATATCTGAGTCCTAGGATCTCTTAACCATGCAGAAAAGTTTCACCCTAATAGAAATAGTGACTAAGGTGTTGGTCTTAATGTCTAGAGTTAAACATTTCCATCCCTACAATTCTGCCAGAACCATGTCTAGAGTTAAACATTTCCATCTCTACAATTCTGCCAGAATTTCTGATGGTTCCTCTGTCCTGTTGCAGTAGATCTACCTGGGAAAGCTGGATTCTCACCTCTGGCTTTGCACTCAGAATTGGTAAGAACCTCCCAGAGTAAAACCAAAAGCATACTTTTGGCTCAACTCTGGCTTTTCCTTCTTGGGAATATAGGTCTTATCCTGGATTTTTGGCCTTCTCTGGTGGCTCACACGGTAAAGAATCTGCCTGCAATGTGGGAGATGCAGCTTCAGTCCCTGGGTCAGGAAGAACTCCTGGAGAAGGAAATGGCTACGTGGTTACCCACACACAGTATTCTTGCTTGGAGAATCCCATAGACAGTGGGGCCTAGCGGGCTACAGTCTGTGAGGTCACAAAGAGCTGGACATGACTGAGTGACTAACACTTTCACTTTCAAAATGAATGTAAGACACTAACAACTCTCTCTCTCATATCATTATCTATCTTGTATATGAAATGTATGTGCATGGCTGTATATACGTGTATGTATACATGTGACTTTCCACATTTTATTCACATATGTGTGTTGCTTTTCATATTTTTGATGAAATATTAAATATGACCTATACATTGTTGTGAAGACATTACAAAAATTAACCAATACAATAAACCATCAAAAACATACATACTATATTTGTTGCTATATTTTTAAAAAGACGTAAGTGAAATATTTGGCTATACAATAATAAACATGTTGTTTACTCCTTTTCAGGTAAGTTTATTCAATCTGTAGTTCTATATCCCCCTCAAGAATGACCATTTCACACCATGACTCTCCTTACAGCAAACGAGATAAATCAATTTCTCAGCATTTTCTCACTTAGAATTATTTCAGAAGAGAGCTTGAGCCTGGATATCTTTACTAACATTCAGGGGAGTCTAATGATCTGTTTGTGTGTAAAGTGGCCCTAAATTCTGTGCTTGAAGTTACTGAAGCTTTATATCCCTAATATGTTAAACCTAAATTAACTTTCTTAATGCAAACAACAAAGGTAATCTCAAACCTAAGTTTCTTTCAGAAATTTTTGGGGCTAACTTACAATGTGAGAATAATCAGAAGCAAAGAGATTTGGCCACATCTTTTTACTAAAACAAGTGTAATTTTCTCAGAATTTATAAAACACAAATCCACCTATCTGACTTCTCTTACTTCTTTTCTAGACTTGAGAAAAACAAAATATTCTCTTTATTTCCTCTTCTTGGTATGAAATTTGAATTCAAGGAATGAATCCATTTACATTAGGAATAAATCTCCTTAAGACAGAAAGGGAAGAAAACACTCAAATGCTTCTCCCATCCAAACTATTATAACACAAAAATTTACATTTTTCCTCCTAAAATTCATTTAGAAGGAGCACTATTCAGTTCAAGGCAAAGATTACCTAACAATACAAAAGACAAACATGAAGTGTACATTTCCCAACTTGTTCTTTTATTATATAATTTTTCTCTTTAAAATTAATAAAATCATCACACTGCATTGATAATTATTATCTCCTTAAAAATAGTCACACTTACAATTCAGTTAAATGTTTTATAAACTGTTTGGGTTTGCAAATAAGATTATTTTCCACATGTTATATGAAGGGTTTGGCACATGATATTCATGAACAATAAAATGAGTCTGGCGACTAATTCCTCTTTCTCTACCAGACTGGAAAATTTCCCATAAATTTTATTTGTGTTCCTCTGTTTGTGACAACCATCTGCTTAGTCTTCACACCATTTTGTGTTTAGCCAAGATGAAATTAAAATTGACAGAAGTATCTACTATAAAAACAAGCAGCACAGATAACTGGGGAGGAGAATGTAAGTCTGCACCATTGTTTTGCATCCAACACATTCATTACGACAGTGTTCTGCATGCAAACATTTTGAGAGTTGCTGAGAAGAATCAGTTTATAATGGAGTGTTTAAATTTAATGAAACAATATTTATGATGTATAAATATTTATTTCATTAAGTGAAAAGGTTAGCAATTTAAAGTGTCATACTTCTTTGGCCACTTGATGCAAAGAGCTGACTCACTGGAAAAGACCCTGACACTGGGAAAGATTGAGGCCACAAAGAGAAGGGGGCAACAGAGGATGAGATGTTTGGATGGCATCACTGATTCTACGGACAGGAGTTTGAACAAACTCCAGGAGATAGTGAAGGACAGGGAAACCTGGCGTGCTGCAGTTCATAGGGCTGCAAAGAGTCAGACACCACTCGGTGGCTGAACAACAACCGTTGTAAAGCATCCCTCTGAAACAAAGCTAATCCTCATATTTCTTCCTCCTTAGTTACAGGCATGAGACTCTGAAACAAAAGTATTATTTAATAATAAACATGAAACTACACAATACTTTTACGTCAAATATTTTAACTATATCAACAGATTGTAGCTCTAATTCCTAGTCATCGGGTAAATTGTGAGCTTACCAGTTTGTTACTATAAGAAAGGAAAATAGCAAAGGAATGGCAATGTGTGAAATATCAATAACATGTCAAATTATTTGAAGATAGAAGAAAAATATTGTAGGGGGTCCACTGAACACATTTAAGTAAGGTTGAGATTGATTATCAATCACTGAAATGAAATTTATTTTTGCCCTTCCTAATCAGGTGGCTTTAAGTGTAGGTAATGAAAGACACACCCAAACAAGATTAGTCCTCATTCTGGGAGCACTCTTTAAAGGAGGAATCTTGACATTACCCACTTAAAATTGGTCAAATACAGCTATCCCCTCTTTTCAGGTTGTTTATGCAATTCTCAGTTACTATCAAATAAGAAATAATGATCATTGCATATTAATTTTGGTCTTATTTCTGTAAAATTATGTCATAAGAACTATCCCTCGTATTAATTAATATAGAAGGCTCTGAAATGAACCATTAAAACTAGAGATTTTTATATATAAGGACAGACAACTTCTAAATTGTTTTATAAACAGTGAAAATGTGTATAGCTTATTTTCCTTTTTGTGGTCAAAACAAAAAAGAACTTGTTGGGTCAAAGACATGTCTGAGATTTTACTTTTGTAAGAATACATAATTCATATATATATATATGGATTTTATATAGTCTAAGCATTTGACCTTTTAAAGATATTTTGAGGGTTGTATTATATGATAGTTATATTTAAAAATCAAGTGAAAAATTTTTTTTCACTTTAGTAAGATCAGTCTGCAGTTAGCCATGTGGATTTTTTTAATCGAAAAATTTTAGTTTTGTTAAGGAGCAAGTCAGTCATAGTTCTGAATGTTTTTCTTAGAATGTTTTTCTTAGTTTCTAAATATTTTCTTATAATATTTTCCTAAATATATTTCTAAATATTTTATTATATTGTAATAGAAGTATTACATTCACACACACACACACGCACACTACAATTTCTGGCAGTTTGGTGGAGCAACATTCCCAGCCACCAGTAACTGTGATTAAAATTTTATGTAAAATATGGATAACACTAAAATTAAATATTAAAGGACTTCATTTTTTACAACACATTGGGTTTACAGAAAAACTGAGCAGATGATACAAAGTGTTCCTTTATACCTTTACTCCTCCCCATCAAGTGAGAGTTTCCCCTATTATTAACATCTTCACTACTATGGTACATTTGTTACAAACTGGTGAATCAATGTTGATCCATTATTGTTAACTGAAGTCCATATTTTCAATTTGGGTCCATTCTGTGTTGTTCATCCTATAGATATTAACTAATGTAAAATGACATGTTTTCACCATGACAGTGTCATGCAGAAGAGGTTGATTAAACATCCCGTGTTCTTCTTTTTCATCTTTTCTTCCTGAAATGCTAGCACCTAATAATTTTTCTCGTTGTCTCTATAATTTTGTCTTTTTCAAAATGTCACATAGTTGGAATTAAACACTATACAGTCTTTTCAGATTAGCTTCTTTCACTAAGCAATGTATTTATGCTTAATTTTCCTCTTGTGTCTCTTCATGGTTTGATAGCTCTTAGAATCACTGAGTAATTTTAGGGACTTCCCTGGTGGCTCAGACCGTAAAGTGTCTGTCTACAATGCGGGAGACTAGGGTTCAATCCCTGGTTTGGGAAGATCCCCTGGAGAAGGAAATGGCAATCCACTCCAGTACTATTGCCTGGAAAATCCCATGGACAGAGGAGCCTGGTAGGGTACAGTCCATGGGGTTGCAAAGAGTCTGACGCGTCTGAGTGACTTCACTTTCACATGGATGTATATCAGTTTGTTTATCCATTCAGTATTTGAAGGACATTTTCACCACTTTCATTTTTTATTATGAATAAAGTTGCTGTACATATGTCTTCAAGCTTTTATGTATGTAAATTTTCAACTCATTTGGGTACATACCTAGGAACACAATTATTGGATCACATGGGAAGATTCTGATGAACTCTGTAAGAAACTTCCAAATGACCTTTCAAAACTGTGCAACTATTTTTCATTCTCACTACCAATGAAGGTGCATTCCTGTTGCTCAACATCCTAACCACCATTTTTTATTGTCAGGTTTATCAATTTTAGTCATTCTAATAGGTATCTGGGGGTATCTCATAGTTGTTTTAATTTACAGTTTTCTAATGTCATATAATGTTGAGTATATTTTAATATGCATATTTATTATTATTTATTATCTACAGTAATATATCTGTTTCGATCTTTTACCTAGTTTTTAATCAGATTGTTTTATTTACTATTATTGAGTTTTAAGTGTTCTTTTTATATTTTGGATATAAGTCTTTATCAGATATCTGTTTTGCAAATATCCCCACCTAGTCTGTGACTGATCTTTTCATTCTCTTAAACAGGATCTCATATAGAACATAAGATCCCGTTGATAGATGGTGATGTTCTATATAACTATAGTTTTACTAAACTTCTGCCCTCTGCATTTGTACATTACTGGTATAGAGGGGTGCTGGAGTCTCCAATTCTGACAGCGGATTTGTCTATTTCTCTTTGCAATTCCATCGTGTTTTGCCTCATATGTTTTCAAAGTCTGTTTTCAGGCACGTACCCATTAAGGGTTATTATGTCCTTACAGAGACTTGATCCCTCTTTCATTATGTATTGCTTCTCTTTATTCCTGATGATTTCCCTTGTTTCAAGTGTGCTTTATTTGAAATTAATATAGTTGTCTCTGCTTCCTTGCATTTGTGTTATCATGATATATGTTTCTCCATTTCTACATATATTTATTTTCCATGTGGGTTTCTTGTAGACAAAGTATAGCTGGTTTTCTATTTATTCACTCTGACAGTCTAATGACATGCATTAAATCATTCATATCTATTTTGCTTATTAATATAGCTGGGTTAACAGCCAAAATATTGGAAACTATTTTTTGTTAGTTGCCCTAGTACTTTGTTCTTTTTTCCTTCCACTCTTTTTCTGCCTTCTGTGGTTTTAATTTGAATGCTTTATATAACTCCTTTTTCTCTTTCTTAGCATATCAATTACACTTCTTTAAAAAATTTTATTGTTATTGTCCTAGAGTTTGCAATATACATTTGTCCTCAATCCTCTGACGTATCTAACAAGAATTGGTGATTTTCAGGCACTTTCTTGTTACAATATCTGGGTAACAACTTCCTAATTAGTAAAACAGGAAGGCAGATGTATACATAAACTTGTGAAAATTATTAAGTATACTTAATAAATCATGTAACCATATGTTGATTGTAATAGTGTCAGGGAACTTAAATTACTTTCAATGGAATAATATATTGACACTGACTTCCTAAAAGAAACAATGTAAGTCAAGAAGTAGTGGAATATATCTTTCTATATATTTAGTTATTGTTTTCTTGACATCCTTTGTAAGGATGAGGTTAAAAAAATACATTCTATAACAAGGATAAACAGATTTTATTACAAATGTAATATTACTAAAAATTCTTAAGATATTATAGGCAGAAAAAAATAATAGCAAAGGAAAATGTCAAGATGCAAAAAAATAAAGAAGGAACAAAGAAAGCTATAAATAAGTGCAAAAAATGTAAAGAAATCTGTAAAAGCAGCAATGACTACTCTGTGGGTTTCAGGAATAATATACATGATAAAACTAGTATATAAATATCAAATGATATGTTTGATATTAAAGTACTCTCAAGTTTAACTTAAGGGAGAGTAGTAAATATATCAAAATAATTATAGATTTTGATGACCAAAGAATTAATGATAAAAATATTTAGTGTAACTGTACAAATTGAAAATAGAATACATAATATTCTAATTAAAAGGGGAAATAATAGATTAAAAAATAATTCTGGCAATCAAAGGGAATATTGCAGTGGTGTCAGGGCATAGGGATGTATTATAATAGAACATGTAAGTTAAGTCTGTAAAATAATAAATTTGAATATATTAAGAATTTCAAAGGAAATTTTGGCTTTTTTATAGAAGAGTCACTATAAAGTTTGAATCAAACTTCATGCAAATAGAAATACTGAATAGGAAAAAAAAGAAAAATTTTAGGAAAAGAGTGAAGCAATACTAAACACTAACTTTAAAAAGCAAATAATAGCTATAGTACTATCATTTTGTGATATTTTATAAATATGCATATAAAGTTGTCAAGAACAGGGAGAGAGATCTGTGCTGGAAACACATATTAGGGAGTGTCTATGTATAGAAAATATTTAAATCCACAAGACTTGATAAGACACTAAGGGAATGAATTTTACTTAAAAAAAAAAAAAAAAAGAATCATGACCACCAGAAACCACCAGCTCTCAGACAGCAGAAATGAGGAAGAAGCAGTAAAAGAGATAAAACACAAACCATCCGTTTGAAAGGAGAAAAGCCAGGAGAATGCCGTGTTCTGGACCTGAAGTGAAGTCTGTCAAAGAGAAATGATTGATGAACCATGTCAAAGCCTGCTTCTTGTTCAAAAAAGACTGGAGATGATGACTAATTATTAGAAAACAATGATGAGGATACTGACGATGTTGATTATTCCTATGGCATATGAGCTCCCCAGTTCCTTTATCAAAAACAATGGTTTTAAAACAAAATAATTATCCCTCATCTTCCCTTTCAATAGCAAGTGAAATTTTACTTTTCATTGGCTTGTTTATTCCCAAATCCTACACATTAAATATAGAGGATCTCTGTATTTTAGACTTAACTGGTTCATATTACTCAGGAAGAGAAATTTCATTTCAAAGTTTTTCTCATGGTTAAGTCTTACTGAGCAGAACAAGTCATTGTATTTAGAGTACACAAGATGAGTATTTCTTTTTTTCATTAATACAGATGACATTTTACAAAAATAACTTTAAGAAATATTCTATCCAGGATCGCGCAAGACCCTGACAGGGAGTAAATAGAGAACCACCTGGGCTGTTGCCGGGGATTCTTCTGTTATAGGAAGAGGGACCAGTAAGTTTCCTCTGTGTGCTCTCAAAGTACTACCACTTCTTTTCATTTCAACAGCCCTATGGGACTTGGACAGACATTCTTGCTGATCTAGGCTTAAATGAGTTTGTTACTACATTCCTTTAGATAGGACTTTTATTGACTAGATATCTTTATGGAATAGGCCCTTCTAAGCCAATTTTTCTAATCTTAATCTTGCTAAATTTAATGTCTTACTTATCCTACTGGTTTTCTTCTGAGATTTCAAATTTCCATACATAGAGCCTAAATTATGACAAAAGCTGAATATCAAATTTTACTATATTCAAAATATAGTCATATTTGGCTAAGAGAAAAATAAGATCTCCAATTCTCATATACCATCAACTGTGCCACCCACCTGCTTTCATTACCTGTGTATTTACAAATATTTATACGGCAGAAGGAATATATTAGGAAAATTCCCAATGTATTTGGGTGTATTTTGTTTCAACTACAAATCCCTTTTTCCCAGCTAACTATGAGAAGCCTCATGTATGTCTTGAAGTTTCCTTATGTTCTTTTTGTTCTCAGTTTAGACTGAAAGAAGGTATAGGTTGCTTGCTTTATAGTTTCTTTTCCATGATCCCCCAAATTGATTCCTATTTGACCTTATACAGGATAGCAATTTCTAAGCACAGATTATATCTGGGTCTCATCTTTCAATCCATGTGGAAATGTTAAAAAGAAAAAAGTAAAACTTGAAGGTGATAAGAAGAAAATGGAATAGCTCTGCCTATTTTTTTTAATAATGACTTTTCTCCTTCCCATTAAATGTCAATTCCATATTATGGTGGACTGACTCTGATTTTCATGATTACATATAGTTCTTTACTAGCATTAGTGATTCTTGATGGTTAGACTGCAGCAAGTAGTTTGAAGCTCTGAACTCACTGAAGTGTGCAATCAAGCAGTTATTATTCATAGCACCATTTAAAAACATGTCCAAACCTAGAAAAGAGCAATCTTAAATAAAATAGGCACATTTTTTGGTTGCATCCAGACAAAGTTGAGATTTCTATCCCATCTATGATATATACTCTATGATATCTTTATATGAAAGAGTAAAAATGAGTAATTTATTCATGAAAGTTTACAAGATTTGTGATGAGGAATGTTATACACTAACAAACCAAAGCCAAAACTCTTTTTTAAAAAGAAAAACTTACCAAATATGTAACCAGAGAAAGCCATGAGCAATAGTGCTGAAACTAAAAGCTGAATTGATAAAATTTGAAAATACATTAATGTTTTCCTTAACCCAATAGTAGTATACATAATCATTTCAATGTATAGTGTGATTCAACTAGGAGAACAGGAAGAAGAGAAAAGAGATAAGTTGAAGCAACTTCAATGAGAACTAAGCTCAGTTTCATCATGTAAAGTTTGAGATATTGAACTAGATATTCTTCATGGTTCTTGCCATATCTGAAATGTGAGTTTTTTAAACAAATTTGTTTCTGAGTGATTCTTGCATGCTATAAAATCAGTTCCTTTATATTGCATACTCTGTATTCATGGACTGAATGAACAAAAAGTCTAGTTGACACCAAATTTAAGGAAAAGCTCTATAAAATGTCTCTATAAAAATGGGGCATTTGATCAACCTAATATACTTTGGTTACACTGATTTATTTATTTATTTTTTACCTCTAAGATTATTTTATAATAATACCTTCCTGGAAAAGGTCATGATTAAATTTTTGTTCTTCTTTCCTTAACGTTAAATTTTGTAAATTCAGAACCAGACAAAAATGGTATATTCTTTCCCTATGTATGACTCATACATTAATCAGAACTACTAGAAATTCTATGAGGGATTATAATTATCTCAGAATTTCTAGCTCAGTTTCATCATGTAAAGTTTGAGATATTGAACTAGATATTCTTCATGGTTCTTGCCATATCTGAAATGTGAGTTTTTTAAACAAATTTGTTTCTGAGTGATTCTTGCATGCTATAAAATCAGTTCCTTTATATTGCATACTCTGTATTCATGGACTGAATGAACAAAAAGTCTAGTTGACACCAAATTTAAGGAAAAGCTCTATAAAATGTCTCTATAAAAATGGGGCATTTGATCAACCTAATATACTTTGGCTACACTGATTTATTTATTTATTTTTTACCTCTAAGATTATTTTATAATAATACCTTCCTGGAAAAGGTCATGATTAAATTTTTGTTCTTCTTTCCTTAACGTTAAATTTTGTAAATTCAGAACCAGACAAAAATGGTATATTCTTTCCCTATGTATGACTCATACATTAATCAGAACTACTAGAAATTCTATGAGGGATTATAATTATCTCAGAATTTCCTTCCAGGTAGTTTAATTTTAGTGAATAAATAGATCATATCTGTTTCCTCCTTTTTCTGACAGAGTTGTTAGCAAAAATTTCAGTGAATGAAAATTACTGCTGTGCTATCTGGAATTAGTACAATTTCCAGGAAGTTCCAAAAATTCTGGGCAGCTTGTGTGAATTTAAGAAGAAATTTAATTTCTTGATGCTGGTGAACTCATCCAGCTTTCTCTATAATCTCTCTCTATAAATTTCCAGGTCCAGATGATTAGAGGTTGTGAAATTGAACACATCCTATAGCACTTCTTTTATGTTGGAAATTTCTTCTTCACTAATATCCAGTCATACTCAAAATATGGAAGATTTCTACAACCTCATGAGAATCATAAATGAACATAGGTTCTGAATTCAACCTATGTATCATTGCTATTTAAGCATCAAATGATTTCAAGACAGAATATGTACTTCATGATTATTTATTAATCACTGAATAGGTTCATAATACTGTTGGTACATAATTTATTTGTTCATTGATTTAAATTTTGTGTTTATATAAACATTCATCTGAATATTTTAAGTATCAGAACATTTGTAATTCATTCACTTTAAAATACTTTTTCGTTGTATTTTTTGCCAAAAGTGACTGAGAAGAAGTTGTAAGTGTATGTGAGTCTATATGTCTATGCGAATATGTGAATAAATGTACATGAGTTGAGGAAGAGAATAAACCATTGAGATCAGGGATTGTTATAAATGGCAGGCATAGGTTTCTCCATGAGATGACACTAATAGAATATAACTGTATTTCATAATGCAGACATTGTTATCATTTATAGGCAGGCTATAGGATTGACTTTGTTTATTTACTTTGTTTTTGTTGTTTTATTTAGTCAGCAAATGTTTATTGAATATCTTTTCTATGCCAGGAAGTGAGCAGAGCACTGGGGTTTGTGCAATGAACAAGCTAACAATACAGCAGAGTAGACAAATATGTGAAAAAGTAATTAGAAATAGTCAAAGGACATAAAAGAGGAACCATGCAGGGAAAGAGTGAAATAGAGGTCCCATCTTGGGCTTGGTGGTCAAAAAGAGCTTCTGGAGAGTTTCGGTATAGCTGATATCTGAAGAATGCAATCAAGAAGAATGAGCTGCAGGGATAAGAAGGATGGCATTCCAAGCAGAGAATATGGCATAACACCTACGAAGTCCAGAATTATTTACTTATTTTAACATGCTCTTTTTGCAGTGAATTTTCATCTCCTCTGTAAGTGTTGGAACACTATCTTGGTATGTCATGAAGGTTATCTTCAAGGTTCCACCAATATCATGCTCTGGAGCCCTTAGGCAAAAGTTCTTGGATTTAGGCATTGAGTACTACATTGAGACACACAAAGTCCCATGGAATCCAGAAGCTCTGGATGTTGAAAGATCCGAGTGTACTGCAAAAATGAATATCATTGCTTATTAGGGGGAGGAGTAAAATCCTGGGGACAGAGAATGTGATGTTGTAAAGGAGTTAAGCTATATTTGTTTTACAAAACAAAACAAATATTAAGCCATAAACTGTGAACCACCATGATTAAATGCAGCTCATATTTTAAACTAGGATTTACTATTAAAATATAAGTGAAAATAACCTGCCTAATCAATCCATCATGTGAACCATTACTGGAGTAATATGTTGTGTAAATATTTTGATCTTGGTCTAAGTACCTGTTAACATAGAGACAGCTGAAAGATCTACTATCTTGTGGGTTATTTCTGTGGAATCAAACTGAGATGTAATGTTCTACTATCAATAGTGAATGATGTGATTGTGATAATTAAGACAGTGATACATTTCTAAATAAATTTGTCATCTCACTAAAACAGGAAAAGATCAATTCTTAATATTATGGGTTATATGTCTTTGTCTAAAAGCTAATAATCACTACTATTTTTGGCCACAATGGACTAACAGAAACCAGCTTGATCTTACTATCTTAAGTTTAAAAAATGCTTATTTTTAAATGCATTTATGAAATAATTTATGAAAGAAAGAATTTATGAAACAATGTTGTTGTTTTTTTTCAAATTTAGAGCAACAAACAATCTCTGAGAGAACAAAAACAAATGAGATGAATCATAGCTTTTTGCTTAGAGAAAGTGTCTGAGCAGTAGTATGGGGAGGAAGAACCCAGAAAAATTTTGGGAATCTCCCTAATTGAAGAAACAGAGTTCAGAATTGTGGAAACCTAAACAGGTTAAATTTTTAGGGTATAGTATTGAGGAGGAGACAGTTGCACACACAAGTACACCACACACACACACACACAACACACACACACATATACACATCTACAGCTGAGTTCTGATCAGTGTGTTCATGTAGGAAAATTCCTACATAATAATGTTAAGTTTCTAATTTCATAAATTAGAAAAAAAGCAAATTAAACCAAAGTAAGCAGAAGAAAGTTAACAAAGGGGAGAAATTATTAAGATAGATTATTACAAAAGAGTAAAAAAATGAATGTAAGTAAAACTAGTTTTTGAAATGATCATAATGATAGTTCTCTAGCCACACTGACCAAGAAAAGAGAAGATTAGAATGAGAGAAGGGATACCAATGAACATTCTAAATTGTACATGTATTAAAAGTTTAATTAGGTAATATTAAAAAAATTTATGACAACAAATTGAGCAATGTAAATGAACACTTACCAGCACATACAAGAAGCAATACATAAACTGAGTCACCCTACATGTATTAAAGAACTTTAATTTGTAGTGAATCTCTTTGAAGAAAATGTCAACTCTTGATAGTCTCAAAATTAACTTATTCAAAAAGTTACTGGAGAAATATTATCAATTATGTACACAATTTCATTTTGTGAGGCCAACATTTGCCTGATGCTAAAATCCAAAAGTGACATTCCAAGAGAAATCTAGACCAGTATCTCTCAGGAATACAGACACAAGTTTGTCCTTAACAAAATTTTGTTAAGTTCAATCAGATAATACATGAAAAGGATGAGACAGCAAGACCTTATGGTATATTTACCCACCAGGAAAGTGGAGGCAACAACTGAAAATCAATATAGTTCAACATGCTTAAAATGTTTTGAAGTATTGTCTAACCAGGACAATAAAAGGGGAGGCAGGGAGAAAAAAAACAAAATGCAACCAGATGGCAAAGGAAATATCAGTGTCTTTAATCACAGACACGTGGCTATCTATGTAGAAAATCCTAAGGAACAGACAAAAAATATTTTAGAATTAATGAGTGCATTTAACAGCTTTGCTGCTGCTGCTGCTAAGTCTCTTCAGTCATGTCCGACCCTGTGCGACCCCATAGACGGCAGCCCACCAGGCTCTGCTGTCCCTGGGATTCTCCAGGCAAGAACACTGGAGTGGGTTGCCATTTCCTTCTCCAATGCATGAAAGTGAAAAGTCAAAGTGAAGTCGCTCAGTCGTGTCCAACTCTTAGCGACCCCATGGACTGTAGCCTACCAGGCTCCTCCATCCGTGAGATTTTCCAGGCAAGAGTACTGGAGTGGTTAGCACCTTTACAGAGCACAAATTCAACATATAATAATTGATTCTATTTACTGATACTAGCGATGTTCAGCTATAAATATTTTAAATATCACTTTCAGTAGAATCAAAGCATAATGAATTAGGAATATATTGGATAAAAGAAGCGTAAGTTCAACACGCTGACAGTTGTAATATATTACTGATAAAAATTAAAAGTCTAAATAAGTGGAAAGACATGCTATTTTTCAGATAGATCAACATGTATCTGTCAAAATAATTGATAATTCTAAAATATCAATTCTCCTCATATTACTCTATAGATTCAAACTCTAAGCAGGTGACATTACATGAATTGATGAGATTATTCTACAGTGCACATGGAAATGGAAAGGACTAAGATTAGCCTGGAGAATCCCAGGGACAGTGGAGCCTGATGGGCTGCCATCCATGGGGTCACACAGAGTCGGACATGACTGAAGTGACTTAGCAGCAAGATAGCCAAAGAAATTTTGAAAAAAGAACCTGAGCAACTTATACTACTTGATATCAGCATATACTATAAAATCTAACTGAACTGAACTGATGTAAAGATGATTTCCACTCTTAATAATAAATTTAGCCTAAAAATAATTATAATCAATTTCTGTATCTTGGACACAACCAAAGAAGGTAGAAGATTACCATGACTCCACCATAAGGCCAAAAAAGGATAAGTAATTTAAGGCATAGAAAAAGATGGCTATAATACATACAAATTCACTATATGTTTTCAAATGTGCAGAAGTCTCCTCAAATTATTTGAGTCCTACACTTGTTTGGATCAATATACAAGTTGTTAATGATGGTCAACACAAAAGGAATTTGCTGATCAAGAAACCCCCATGCATCTCGCTCATAATTTCTAGGAGTTAAAATTCTGGGACCGATAACAGGCTGGTGTCAAATTCCAGCTAAGCATATCTACTGGACCTATTTTGACAGCCGTATCACTTTAGAACCAAGGAATGTGCTCAAGTTAGATCACTATTTATATCTGATCACTCAAATAGCCAGACTTTTTGAAGTAGTTGTGTTTGTGTAATTTTTATTGCATTTCACTCACACACAACTGGATTTATCTATGAGCCTATAAATACTCTGTATTGAGGACTTACATATTATTGATCAATTCATATTCATTTGGTTTATTTCTAATTAGCTTACCTACTTAGAATGATTCTTAGGTATTTCATGTTTCTAATTATACTGTATTGATGTATTTTATAAATTTCATGTCTTAATATTTGTTGCTGGCACATAAAAACACAACAGATTTGTTACTCTTATTGTTGTTACTGCTATTATTGCTAACTCTCCCCAATATGTTGCTATTGTTACTTTTATTCTTACTACCCATCCCATGTGTTGCCTGTTTCTTTCTCCTGTTTACTCCCTACCGGGGACTTTTTCCTTCCACAGGAAGGGTAGGTTGGCCGGTGACGAATTCTTAGAAATTTCATCCATTCATCCTTGCACTATCTGAAGGATATTTTCACTGGGTAACATGTACCATGCAGAAGGCAACCCACTCCAGTGTTCTTGCCTGGAGACTCCCAGGGACGGGGGAGCCTGGTGGGCTGCCGCCTATNCTTAGAAATTTCATCCATTCATCCTTGCACTATCTGAAGGATATTTTCACTGGGTAACATGTACCATGCAGAAGGCAACCCACTCCAGTGTTCTTGCCTGGAGACTCCCAGGGACGGGGGAGCCTGGTGGGCTGCCGCCTATGGGGTCGCATAGAGTCGGACACAACTGAAGTGACTTAGCAGCAGCAGCAACATGTACCACGCATAAACAGTAGGTTTTTTCTGATGTTTTTCTTTTTCCCTCCAGCATTCTTCTTTTCAGTCATTCCATGGGTTTGGAGTTTTGATAACATCTGCTGAATTTCCAGCCAAAGTCTCACTGTTTCTTTCCTGAACATAATCTCTTTCTCTCCTCCCTAGGATTATTTTAAGAAAAGTCATTTTCTTTAGTTCTCAGTACACAGATCATAATATTGCTAGGTTTGTTTTTCTCTCCCTCTATCCTGAGGCTGTGAAAGGCTGTTGGATTTACAGCGTAATGTATCAATATTTCACTATTCTGGCAAAGTTCTCAGCCAGCCCTCCAGGACTCAGGTCTTGTTTCTGCCACTGCTCTCCTCCTGGGACTCGGTTACACTTTTCAGGCCCCCTTTCCATCTTGTTCCACTTCTGACCTGCTCTTCAATTTCTCTTTTCTCTCGTGTGAATCTATATATTTTCTACAGACCTGGTCACTTAACTCTCAGTCCTGCTGTTTCTAATACACCATTAAACCCACCTATTAAATGTACTGTTAGGGTTTGTTTTTTTTTTTTGAGGGGGCATTTTTTAGTTTAAAATTATCATTCAATTTGTAAAAATGGATTCCAAGTCTTTGCTGAAGGCGCTCCTCCCACTTTGTCTCTAGAACATATTGATCATGGTTATTTCAAAGTCTCTTTTTGATAACGCTATTGTTAGCTTTTCTTGTTCGTTGGTTGGTCCTTTTCTTCATTAATTTAAGTTAGATGCCAGATTTTGTGGGTGGAAACCTACAGAGGCTTTGGATGATATTATTTTCCTCCAACAGGAGTGAAATTGTTTTTGATTGGCAGAGAGAATAAATCCTGCTCCTGTTCAGCTGCTGCTGCTGCTAAGTCACTTCAGTCGTGTCCGACTCTGTGCGACCCCATAGATGGCAGCCCACCAGGCTCCCCCATCCCTGGGATTCTCCAGGCAAGAATACTGGAGTGGGTTGCCATTTCCTTCTCCAATGCATGAAAGTAAAAAAGTGAAAGTGAATTTTCTCAGTCTGTCCGACTGTTAGCAACCCCATGGACTGCAGCCCACCTGGCTACTCCGTCCATTGGATTTTCCAGGCAGGAGTACTGGGGTGGGGTGCCATTGCCTTCCCCGGCTCCTGTTCAGAGCTGGGCTTAAATGTCTGCTGTTAATTGAGAGTGTGATGCTATTCCCAGAGTTTGGCCCTCCTGGAATTTGTCCAGGACACCAAAGTGTTTCCTACGTACCTGAAGTGGGCATGGGGTCTCCCAGCACCTGGAAGCTGCTGGAGAGTTTGCTCAGAAATTCATCCTACAGCTGCTGCTGTTTGGTTAATTTCTGTGCATGCACAGCTCAGCAGTCAACAAATTAGGGAAATCTGTTACCAACTGTGGGACCTCCCCCTCCTCCGACTCAGTTTCCAACTTCTCTGTCAGTTCCTGAACTGTGACCTTTGTATCCTCACCCCAGGAAGATGCTGCTCTTTGCTTGGTTGCACTCATCTCATACGCTAGTAAAGTGATGCTCAAAATTCTCCCAGCCAGGCTTCAGCAATACGTGAAGCGAGAACTTGCAGATGTTCAAGCTGGTTTTACAAAAGGCAGAGGAACCAGAGATCAAATTGCCAACATCTGATGGATCACTGAAAAAGCAAGAGAGTTCCAGAAAAAACATCTCTTTCTGCTTTATTGACTATGCCAAAGGCTTTGACTGTGTGGATCACAATCAACTGTGGAAAATTCTGAAAGAGATGGGAATACCAGACCAGCTGATCTATCTCTTGAAACATCTGTATGCAGGTCAGGAAGCAATATTTAGAACTGGACATGGAACAACAGACTGGTTCCAAATAGGAAAAGGAGTACATCAAGGCTGTATATTGTCACCCTGCTTATTTAACTGATATGTGGAGTATATCATGAGAAGCACTCAGCTGGAGGAAGCACAAGCTGGAATCATGATTGCCGGGAGAAATATCAATAACCTCAGATGTGCAGATGACACGACCTTTATGGAAAAAAGTGAAGAAGAACTAAAAAGACTCTTGATGAAAGTGAAAGAGGACAGTGAAAAAGTTTGCTTAAAGCTCAACATTCAGAAAACTAAGAACATGGCATTTGGTCCCACCACTTCATGGCAAATAGATGGNATAGTGAATGATGTGACTGTGATAATTAAGACAGTGATACATTTCTAAATAAATTTGTCGTCTCACTAAAACAGGAAAAGATCAATTCTTAATATTATGGGTTATATGTCTTTGTCTAAAAGCTAATAATCACTACTATTTTTGGCCACAATGGACTAACAGAAACCAGCTTGATCTTACTATCTTAAGTTTAAAAAATGCTTATTTTTAAATGCATTTATGAAATAATTTATGAAAGAAAGAATTTATGAAACAATGTTGTTGTTTTTTTTCAAATTTAGAGCAACAAACAATCTCTGAGAGAACAAAAACAAATGAGATGAATCATAGCTTTTTGCCTAGAGAAAGTGTCTGAGCAGTAGTGTGGGGAGGAAGAACCCAGACAAATTTTGGCAGTCTTCCTAATTGAAGAAACAGAGTTCAGAATTGTGGAAACCTAAACAGGTTAAATTTTTAGGGTATAGTACTGAGGAGGAGACAGTTGCACACACAAGTACACCACACACACACACACACACATACACACACACACATACAAGTCTACAGCTGAGTTCTGATCAGTGTGTTCATGTAGGAAAATTCCTACATAATAATGTTAAGTTTCTAATTTCATAAATTAGAAAAAAGCAAATTAAACCAAAGTAAGCAGAAGAAAGTTAACAAAGAGGAGAAATTATTTAGATAGGTTATTACAAAAGAGTAAAAAAAGAGTGCAAGCANGTCTACAGCTGAGTTCTGATCAGTGTGTTCATGTAGGAAAATTCCTACATAATAATGTTAAGTTTCTAATTTCATAAATTAGAAAAAAGCAAATTAAACCAAAGTAAGCAGAAGAAAGTTAACAAAGAGGAGAAATTATTTAGATAGGTTATTACAAAAGAGTAAAAAAAGAGTGCAAGCAAAACTAGTTTTTGAAATGATCATAATGATAGTTCTCTAGCCACACTGACCAAGAAAAGAGATTAGAATGAGAGAAGGGATACCAATGAACATTCTAAATTGTACATGTATTAAAAGTTTAATTAGGCAATATTAAAAAAAATTATGACAACAAATTTAGCAATGTAAATGAACACTTACCAGCACATACAAAAAGCAATACATAAACTGAGTCACCCTACATGTATTAAAGAACTTTAATTTGTAGTGAATCTCTTTGAAGAAAATGTCAACTCTTGATGGTCTCAAAATTAACTTATTCAAAAAGTTACTGGAGAAATATTATCAATTATGTACACAATTTCATTTTGTGAGGCCAACATTTGCCTGATGCTAAAATCCAAAAGTGACATTCCAAGAGAAATCTAGACCAGTATCTCTCAGGAATACAGACACAAGTTTGTCCTTAACAAAATTTTGTTAAGTTCAATCAGATAATACATGAAAAGGATGAGACAGCAAGACCTTATGGTATATTTACCCGCCAGGAAAGTGGAGGCAACAACTGAAAATCAATATAGTTCAACATGCTTAAAATGTTTTAAAGTATTGTCTAACCAGGACAATAAAAGGGGAGGCAGGGAGAAAAAAAACAAAATGCAACCAGATGGCAAAGGAAATATCAGTGTCTTTAATCACAGACACGTGGCTATCTATGTAGAAAATCCTAAGGAACAGACAAAAAATATTTTAGAATTAATGAGTGCATTTAACAGCTTTGCTGCTGCTGCTGCTAAGTCTCTTCAGTCATGTCCGACCCTGTGCGACCCCATAGACGGCAGCCCACCAGGCTCTGCTGTCCCTGGGATTCTCCAGGCAAGAACACTGGAGTGGGTTGCCATTTCCTTCTCCAATGCATGAAAGAGAAAAGTGAAAGGGAAGTCGCTCAGTCGTGTCCGACTCTTAGCGACCCCATGGACTGTAGCCTACCAGGCTCCTCCATCCGTGAGATTTTCCAGGCAAGAGTACTGGAGTGGTTAGCACCTTTACAGAGCACAAATTCAACATATAATAATTGATTCTATTTACTGATACTAGCGATGTTCAGCTATAAATATTTTAAATATCACTTTCAGTAGAATCAAAGCATAATGAATTAGGAATATATTGGATAAAAGAAGCGTAAGTTCAACACGCTGACAGTTGTAATATATTACTGATAAAAATTAAAAGTCTAAATAAGTGGAAAGACATGCTATTTTTCAGATAGATCAACATGTATCTGTCAAAATAATTGATAATTCTAAAATATCAATTCTCCTCATATTACTCTATAGATTCAAACTCTAAGCAGGTGACATTACATGAATTGATGAGATTATTCTACAGTGCACATGGAAATGGAAAGGACTAAGATTAGCCTGGAGAATCCCAGGGACAGTGGAGCCTGATGGGCTGCCATCCATGGGGTCACACAGAGTCGGACATGACTGAAGTGACTTAGCAGCAAGATAGCCAAAGAAATTTTGAAAAAAGAACCTGAGCAACTTATACTACTTGATATCAGCATATACTATAAAATCTCAGTAATGAAACTGCATGATACCAGTATTTTACACAAACATATACACCAATAAGACAAAACAGCATGTTGTTAGATGTGCCTATACACATATATAGTCAATTGACATTCAACAAAGATGCCATGGATCACAAAAAACTGTGGGAAATTCTGAAAGAGATGGGAATACCAGACCACCTGACCTGCCTCTTGAGAAACCTATATGCAGGTCAGGAAGCAACAGTTAGAACTGGATATGGAACAACAGACTGGTTCCAAATAGGAAAAGGAGTACGTCAAGGCTGTATATTGTCACCCTGCTTATTTAACTTATATGCAGAGTACATCATGAGAAATGCTGGGCTGGAGGAAGCATAAGCTGGAATCAAGACTGCTGGGAGAAATATCAATAACCTCAGATGTGCAGATGACACCACCTTTGTGGCAGAAAGTGAAGAGGAACTAAAGAGCCTCTTGATGAAAGTGAAAGAGAAGAGTGAAAAAGTTGGCTTAATGCTCAACATTCAGAAAATGAAGATCATGGCATCTGGTCCCATCACTTCATGGCAGATAGATGGGGAAACAGTGGCTGACTTTATTTTTCTGAGCTCCAAAATCACTGCAGATGGTGATTGCAGTCATGAAATTAAAAGATGCTTACTCCTTGGAAGGAAAGTTATGACCAACCTAGATAGTATATTCAAAAGCAGAGACATTACTTTGCCAACAAAGGTCTGTCTAGCCAAGGCTATGGTTTTTCCTGTGGTCATGTATGGATGTGAGAGTTGGACTGTGAAGAAAGCTGAGTGCCGAAGAATTGATGCTTTTGAACTGTGGTGTTGGAGAAGACTCTTGAGAGTCCCTTGGACTGCAAGGAGATCCAACCAGTCCATTCTAAAGGAGCTCAGTCCTGGGTGTTCATAGGAGGGACTGATGTTGAAGTTGAAACTCCAATACTTTGGCCGCCTGATACAAAGAGCTGACTCATTGGAAAAGACCCTGATTCTGGGAAAGACTGAGGGCAGGAGGAGAAGGGGATGACAGAGGATGAGATGGCTCAATGGACATGAGTTTGGGTGAACTCCGGGAGTTAGTGATAGACAGGTAGGCCTGGTGTGCTGCAGTTCATGGGGTCACAAAGAGTCAGACACGACTGAGCAACTGAACTGAGCTGAACTGAACTGAAAGATGCCATGAAGGGCATTGAGAAAGAATGATTGTTTTGGTAAGTAGTGCTCAAACAATTGGATAGCCATATGCAGAGATGAATAAATAAGTAAAAAAATAAAGACATAAATATGTACATTTATACAAAAACACGAAATCTTTCTTTACTTACAAAAGTTAAATCAAAATGGATCATTGACCTAAATGTTGGGGCCAAAATGCTAAAACTCCTTAAGAAAAACATATAAATTCAAAAATTGTTAAAATAGCCACAAAAAGAATAAAAAAGAAAAAATAAAAAAAATTGGCCTCAAAAATTTTAAATGTTCACTACTAAGATTCTATTAAGAAAATAGAAAGGTAAACCAAAGGCTAGGTGAAATATTATCTTACACCAACTAAGGACTTGCTTAAGAACCAATGTTGGGCTGCACCCCCACGGGTCTGTATGCCTTGTATTTGCCAAGCCATGAGAGTTAAGAGCCCAGACAGTGACAGAGACATCCAATATTTATTGGATAGGGGGCTTCCCTGGTGGCTCAGATGGTAAAGCATCTGCCTGGAATGCGGGAGACTGGAGTTCGATCCCTGGGTTGGGAAGATCCCCTAGAGAAGGAAATGGCAACCCACTCCAGTACTCTTGCCTAGAAAATTCCGTGGACTGAGGATCCTGGTAGGCTACAGTCCATGGGGTCGCAAAGAGTCAGACAGGACTGAGCAACTTCACTTTCACTTTCATTTCTCCAAGTCAGAAACAAAAGGTCGTGGAGCCACCCACTCACCCACCCAGTAAGACAGAGGGCAGCTAGGACAAGGTAGAGAGTTTCACTGCCAGGAGGGTGAAGGTGGTAGCAGTTACAGAGGAAACTGACATCAGGTTGGCTCATCAGTTACCAGGGAAACCAGCATATCTTTTTAGCCCTTCAGGTTAACAATTTTGGGGTTGTCATGGGGGCGGATGGTTCTCTTTGCTAACATAGAATGTGGAGCCATCTTGTCTAAGGATTAGAACAATCACCATCTGGAGCAGGGGGCAAATACAGAGGAAGTCACTGATTAAGCTCTTTGATTAACAGGGAAGGACAGTCATGCAAGTAGGGTGTGGGTGAAGCAGGCACTGGCTGGACAAGGGATGTACAGAGAGCAAGAAGAGCCACCTTGAGTGGCCTGATCATACAACTGCATAAACAACTGCATATACCCTGAAATAATGTGTGCAGTCACTTCAGTGCTGTCTGGCTTTTTGTGACCCTATGAATTGTAGCCCGCCAGGCTCCTCTGTCCATGGGATACTTCAGGTAACAATACTGGAGTGGGTTGCCATTCCCTTCTCCAGGGTATCTTCCCGACCCAGGGATTGAACCTATGTTTCCTGAGGCTCCTGAACTGCAGGTGGAGTCTTTACCACTGAGCCACAGGGGAAGCCCCTGAAATAACATATAGTTGCAATAGACACTTCAAACAAGCTATAAGGATAACAACAGCAGGTCTAAAAGACTTGTAGTGGCCCAGCCTCAAGACCAAAGAGCCTGGAGACAATGATAGCGACATCAATGATTTACAGATAGGGAATCTTACATGTCATAAACAAAAGTGTCCTGGAGCCACCCCAGCAGGTACAGCAGGCAGGACATGGCCACAATCTTCACTACTCAATACAGAAGGAGGCTATCATTTATTGGAGGAACTGATGTCAGATTGGCTCATCAGTTACCAAGGAAACAAGCATCAGGGGCACTTCCCTTACCACCCTTCAGGTTAACTACCATCAAGAGGGCACATGTTTCCCTTTAATAAATTAGCAAGTAGAGCCTTTCTGGCCTAAGGGTTAGAACAATTACTAGCTGGGGCAGGGGGCAAACACTTTCTTGGGAGTAGGGTGTAGGTAAAGCAGGGACTAGTCGAGCAGGGGATGCACAAAGAGCAAGAGAAGAGCCAACTTGCGTGTCCTGATCATGCAGAAGGTAATATCTTTAACTGTGATTTGATTGAATTAACATTTGTCAAACAGAGCTCCCTGGGATGTCAGACTGTGAGATCAGGTTCAACAGTAGACTGCAAGGGACCTGAAATAGAGAAATTTATGATTTGTGGGTCCTAGAAGTCCACAGTGCTCTTCAATAGGCGAGCAGTTTAACTGGGGCATGTGCCCCTATTAAGGTCTATGGGTAGAATGTGTTGCAATTCCTGGGCTAAGGCCAGGTTTGTCAATTCAAACCAAAAATAGCAGGGTTTTGGTAAGCTTCAGTAAGTCTTATCTAAAGTGTGAATGAAGGGAGTCCTGGAAGCAGGGAGACTGTATTACAAAGGTAGTTGGGAAAGTAAAATTGAGAACTTAAATTTACATGTGTGTAACTTCAGGCTGTTATCTACAGCATAAATTTGTATTAGGGACTGCTGCTGCTGCTGCTGCTAAGTCACTTCAGTCGTGTCCGACTCTGTGTGACCCCATAGAC
>SJYX01014182.1:154874-175129 GCA_006410675.1 Oreotragus oreotragus | reverse complement strand
AAAAAAAAAAAAAAGTTAATGTGAATGAATAAATAAATGTAGTATATTCATATAATGGAACGGTATTAGGAAAATTTGATATAAAAATTCATATGTAGACTTATCAAATTTTAAACTTTAGATATTTGTATTTTATCATACTATAATTATACTTAAAACTGTAAATATAAGAATGTAGTAATAATACAACCCTCCCAAATGAACTGGTGAAGTTTGAAGTCACTACTTTTCTTAATGTGATACTAGCCTAAAAAGGATAAGCAAGCTAATGAAAATTAAAAAGTGACTTCAAGATAGCAGGTAGAATCTCCAGAGGTGTTCTATTTGCTCCCTTCTTTAAACTGATATAAATATTATTAAAATCCCTGCATCATAATGGAGAGAACTGAGGCCAAGAGAGTCATGTGACTTGCTTATGTTTTTCCTCCAAGTCTAAAGGCATAAAGAGAGAAGATAATTATTTGATGTTCATAATTATTTAATATATTATTTCTTCCATGTAATGTAATATTTGTTTTATACCTAATTGTTTTATCTGATATAGCAGACTCTGCTAGTAAACTAAATAATTGATAGCTTTAGGAAATGGCTTGAACATTCTGATATATATTGAAGGTAAATATCAAATTTGTGGTAATAGTTCTCTGAGTCTCACATTGATGTGACAGTAAAATAATTTCAAACAAAAAATGATGTTACTACTATTTTACTTTAATATAAATGAATATAGAGAATTTAAAAATTTCTTTAAAATTTACATTTTCTCTGGGATTATATAAAATGAAACTTTCATTTTTTATAAAATACAGTGTTTAAAAGTTACATGTTCATATATGCTGAATGAAGTGGTAAGTGAAGTGAAGTGAAAGTCACTCAGTCGTGTCCAACTCTGCGACCCCATGGACTATACAGTCCATGGAATTCTCCAGGCCAGAATACTGGAGTGGATAGCCTTTCCCTTCACCAGGGGCTCTTCCCAACCCAAGGATTAAACCCAGGTCTCCCACATTGCAGGCAGATTCTTTACCAGCTGAGCCACAAGGGAAGCCCAAGGGAGCCTACAATTTCAAGAAGTGAAATTTTCTTGTATTATCAACTATTTTATACAGTGAATTTGTCTTTGACTTCCCAGGAAATTATTTTTGTCTTAAAAATTCAAACTGCAAAGGACAAATAGTATATTTTGATTAATTCTCAAATATTGCATTAAAACTTTCAATTTCATAATTTTAAATCTTCTTTCTTTATCCATTCATCATTAAAAGCACATACATTCATAATAAACTGTCTTAAGATGACTACAGAGGAAAGAACTCTTTGGAATATGGTTTGTTCAAGAGTGAAATAATTGAAGAGCTTCTGGAAAAAATTTAAAAACAGCAAAGAATATTTTTGCTTGAATAATTTTTGTTTTAATTATGTTTGGTTGGAATTTTATGGAGTGATTAATAAGATTAGAATTAATTGCTTACTTGTAAAACTGACCTTAATAGAAATAAACATTGAAAATATACAGAATATGTTCCTGCTAGGGCAGACATCTTGCTACATTGCATAAATGAACCAAGTTCAATATTGTTCTTTTATCACACAGACCAGCCCAAAGTCTTCTCTGCTGGCTGAAGTATACTCAGAGCCATAATGATCACTTACAATATGACAACTTGGTACCTTCAAGATTTAATTATGCTGCAATTTTTTTTTTGCATATTCCTTGGACGATTGCAATGATAATGAAATTTTTTTTTTAATCCACCACTTATTCGGAACCTAAGTAGTATGTGCCTTTCAGATAGATATTTTGCTTATCTGATCTTATTTAACTTTTGCAATAATTCTACTTGAATATTATCTAGATTCTTCATCTAAGAGTTACATAATTTAAGGAAACTGTATGTGTTTTCATATTTGATCTAGTACTTATGGTCTCCTGATGAAACAAATATTTACCTCTTATTAAGCAATTATTTATTATCAAATATGTTTCATACATATTATTACCATTTTATAAACATGGTTCCATGGCCTTACAGGGTCTATTATTAAATTTTTATATCGTACTAAAAATAATGAAAAAATGACTGAAAGATTTTAAGAAAGGAAGCAACTAATTACATTAAAATTAATTTTAGATAGTTTAAAGGAAGTTAAGTGAGGAGATGATCTAGCAAGTTATTTCTATAATACAAGCCTGAGACAATGGTGCTTCTAACTAGTATGGTCAGGGTCAGTGAAGATGGAGACACGTGAATAAAATAAAGTTGTATTTTGAATTTAGACTCACAGGGATTGAATGTGGAAGGAAAGGGAAAAGTTTTCAGATTTCAGATACAGGAGTTATGAATGACAGATGCCTGTGGGACTGCTATACAAATGTCAAATATGTAATGGAGTATGCAAATCCAGAAGAGTATCTATGCTTGAGGGTAAAACTTAAGGACCTTTCAGGCTTACAAATAATTTTGTAAGACCCTAAGAGTGAATAGAATCACCTAAAAGTAATTTGTGGAGAGAAAAAGGTACAGGACATAGCTATGAGGGAATTTGATATACCTGAGAAGCTAGCAAAGGGAATTTAAAAGAATCTGTCTGAAAGATAATAGAAAAAGCAGGAGAGTGGAATGTTACAAATAAATAAAAAAGCTAAGTTAATGAGGAAAGACTAATTAAAGAATCTGAGGCAGAGATGTAAAAGAATGATATATTNAAGGGACACAAAGAGAACTGCAAATAGTTCATTTCTTTTCTAGAACAATCTAAAAAGGAAGGATAATTGCATATTTTATAACCTTTTAAGTTTCTTCTATTCTAATATTATGCTATTATTTCCAGTCTTTAATATTCTCAGTACTATATGATAAAGTTTCTAGTCCTAAAAATATTAATGGGATTTGAAAAGAAGAAAAATCAGTCAGTTCAGTTCAGTTCAGTCGCTCAGTCGTGTCGAACTCTTTGCGACCCCATGAATCGCCGCACGCCAGGCCTCCCTGTCCATCACCATCTCCCGGAGTTCTGGTATGGTCCTAACAGAAGCAGAAGATATTAAGAGGTGGCAAGAATACACAGAAGAAGAAAAATAGTTATTATAAAGAGAACTGAGAAAGTGAACAATTATAGAGAATGAAGAGAAAATGGGTATAGGCACTGAGCGTCTTCTTAGATACAATATAAAATGGTCATTAAGAAAGTAACTGTTATTATTAAAGGTAATTTAAAGTGTTAGTTTTTCAGTCATGCGTGACTCCCTGTGACCCCATGGACTGCAGCCCACCAGACTCCTCTGTCCATGGGATTTCCCAGGCAAGAATACTGGAGCGGTTTACCACTTCCTTCTCCAGGGGATCTTCTTGACCTAGGGACTGAACCCAGGTCTCCTGCACTGCAGGCAGACTCTACTGACTAAGCTAACAGGAAAGCCTCACTGAAGATAAGCCGGCTGCAATGATTCGGTCCCTCTTCCTCTCTGTCAGTCTCCCTCTCTAAGGAAAAGGACAGAACGGCAAGTACATATAATAAAACATGAATTTTCAGGGAATTTTGTGGTACATCCCTAAATAAAACAATTTTTTATACAACTGTATTTGCTATATGTCATCAGAAAAGTAACTTAAAAATAATCACAGTCATACAGTAAAATGTTTCTGTAACACAGAAGAGCAAAAATATGGTGACAATCAGAAAAGCAGTCAATCAATTAATAACTCAAATTCATAGTGACTCAGTTCAGACAGTTCAGTTGTGTTTTACTCTTTGCAACCCCATGGACTGCAACATGCTACGGTGACTCAAAATCAAAATATATGACAGTAAAATGATTTCTTATGACAATTAGGTGGGTAATATTATTATTTTAACATGAGTGTAATAGTTTATTTCTATATTTAAAATGTTATTACTTTGTCAGCACTTATTTTTTGCAGATATCCATATTTCTTCCTATATATCACATGAAAAGAACAAAACATGTCATAATATGTTTTTATCTTTTTACCATTTTTGATAGGTCAAAATATTGAAACTTTTAAACACATTTATTGATGGTACCAATATTCAGCTTGAGTATCATAAGACTTCTTTTATTAAAATATGAAATAATTCAGTCTTTATCACTAGTTGATATGAAATTATTTTACTAAAAATTCAATACTTTGATAGATATTCATACTGTATATTTCTTAATTTGCTCATATGAGAATGAATTTTTCCTAGGGAATATTTTATAATTATTTTATATGAATGAATCTTATTATTTTACAAACACACATAGGGTACTTTCAGAGAAATGTCACATATGTTTCAGAGAAGTTATTCCAATGGTCCTGAAAATATGCAGATAAGAATTAGAGAGTGAGATGCAAGCAAAGATATATTCAAGATGAATATTTCTTTATTAGAGAACAAAAAATGTAAATTCAGTTAAGAAATAAATGTAAGTTTATGGAGTGTCATTTTAATTAGAGGCAAATGTCATTAAATGTCATCCACATACCAGGAAGTATCACAGCCCCTTGGGAAACATCAGTGAACATTCTAGAAAAAAATCTTTGCTCCAGAGTTGCTTCTACTTTAGTGAGGGTGTAGAAGACAGACCATAAACAATAAATGTTTTAAAAAGTGAAATTATAATGTATGGTACAATCGACAATTTCTATAAAAAGAGAGCAGAATAAAGGGGAAAGGAGTAGACAAGTAGATCAAAAGCACAGTTTTGACATGGGATGAAATGTACCTTGAGTCTCATCCATAGTTGATGTAAATGATATTTAAATGAGACTGGATTTTAGAGTTGATGTTGGAATAAGTTAAGACTTTTGGAACTGTTGGGATGGAATGGATATATTTTTCATGAGAGAAAGAAGAATTGGAGGCAGAGGCAGAACACAGTGGATTAAATGCCTGTATCCTTTTCATATTCACATGGTGAAATCTAACCTTCAATGTATGTGGGACTTTGGTTAGTGGGGCTGGTGGTGGTGGTGGTGGTGGTGATAGTGTGTGTGCGTATGTTAGGTGCTCAGTTGTGTCCTTCTCTTTGTGACCCCATGGATTGTATGGACTATAGATTGCCAGGCTTCTCAGTCCATGGAATTCTGCAGATAAGAACACTGGAGTAGACGGTCATTTCATCCCCCAGGAGAGCTTCCTGACCCAGGGATTGAACCCAGGTCCCCTGCATCGTAGGCATATTCTTTACAGTCTAAGCCACTAGGTGGGGTGTGGGCATGGGGCATAATTAGATCATGAGAGTAGAGTCCTCATAAACGGGATTACTGACATTCTAAAAGGGACCCTAGAAAGTGCTTATCCTCTTTCCTCTATGTGAGGATACAAGGAGAAGTATGCAATTCAGACTAGAACTCTCACAATTACCCAACCATGCTGACATCTTGACCTTGGATTTTTAGCTGCCAGAATGACAAGGAATAAGTTTTTGTTTTTGATAAACCACACAGTCTATGGTAATTTGTTTTAGCAGTCTCATATAAGGCAGAATGGTAGATTTCCATCTGAAATAGAATGGTCAGAGTCAGGCTCATTCAACAAAGAAAAAGGGAGAAGATAAAGGTATTAGCTTCATGGATATTTGAGGGAAGGACATTTTAAGAAAAGGAGGAAAAGTGAAAGCTGCTCTGTTGTGTTCGGCTCTTTGGGACCCATGGACTCTATAGTCCATGGAATTCTCCAAGCCAGAATACTGGAGTGGGTAGCCTATTCCTTCTCCAGCAGATCTTTCTGACCAAGGAATTGAACCAGGCTCTCCTACATTGCAGGTGGATTCTTTACCAACTGAGCTATCAGGGAAGCCCAAGAAAAGGAGAGAGTTTAAAAGCTAGGAATTTCTGAGAAACTTCTAGTGGGTCAGTGCACCTAAAACAGAGCAAGTAGGAGTTAGAGTATTTGGAGGGGGAGTCAGACATAACAGGACAAATTTTGTATAAGGTCATAATCCATGAAAGATAGCCTATATTGCTTTACACAGAGAAAGAGTTCTTGGAGGGTTTTGAGCAGAAGAACGTTAGATTTGAGTTACATTTTGAAAGACGTGCTTTGTTTGCTATGTTGAGAAGAGGAAACACTGGGGTTGAGGGTGGTGAAAATAGTGAAAAAGGACAAAAATTTCCATTTCATTTACTTCCATTTTATGTCCATGTAATCAATGCCATAATCTATTCACTTGTAATTCACTTTTTATACTTTCTAGGTTATTTAAGTCTCAGACTAGATTTTCCTTTTCCTGCATTATCTGCTGCCAGAAGTGGATCACCTATTAAATAGCTAACATCAAAGACTCCTAATTCATTTTAATGTCACAGCACACCCTGACCATATCCTAAAGCCTGGATACACAAAAAATGTCCCATCTGTTAGTGAGTTTTTTCTAACAACTTTCTTCTTAAAAATTCCAAAATTATAATTTCAAAGTTCTTATCTCATCCTCCAAAACTATTACAGTGTTTGGATTAAATTATCAGAACTGACACTGATCACCAAGATAAGTTAACATTCTCTAGCATCATGAAATTATAATTTAATATAAATTTAGACTCAGTTATAGCAGACAAATTCTTAGTATCATCTTTGTCAATTTATTAATGTCATGTCCCTTCTTTTAATCAGTTCAGTTCAGTAACTCAGTCGTGTCTGACTCCTTGCGACCCCATGAATAACAGCACGCCAGGCCTCCCTGTCCATCACCAACTCCCGGAGTTCACCCAAACTCATGCGCATCAAGTCAGTGATGCCATCCAGCCATCTCATCCTCTGTCGTCCCCTTCTCCTCCTGCCCCCATCCCTCCCATTGGAAAAGGGTCTTTTCCAATGAGTCAACTCTTTGCATGAGGTGACCAAAGTATTGGAGCTTCAGCCTCAACATCAGTCCTTCCAGTGAACACCCAGGACTGATCTCCTTTAGGATGGACTGTTGGATCTCCCAGAAAAATAAAGTCAGCCACTGTTTCCACTGTTTCCCCAACTATTTCCCATGAAGTGATGGGACCAGATGCCATGATCTTCAGTTTCTGAATGCTTAGCTTTAAGACAACTTTTTCATTCTCCTCTTTCACTTTCATCAAGACGCTTTTTAGCTCCTCTTCACTTTCTGCCATAAGGGTGGTGTCATCTGCATATCTGAGGTTATTGATATTTCTCTCGGCAATCTTGATTCCAGCCTGTGCTTCTTCCAGCCCAGTGTTTCTCATGATGTACTCTGCATAGAAGTTAAATAAGCAGGGTGACAATATACAGCGTTGACGTACTCCTTTTCCTATTTGGAACCAGTCTGTTGTTCCATGTCCAGTTCTAACTGTTGCTTCCTGACGTGCATACAGGTTTCTCAAGAGGCAGGTCAGGTGGTCTGGTATTCCCATCTCTTTCAGAATTTTCCATAGTTCATTGTGATCCACATAGTCAAAGGCTTTGGCATAGTCAATAAATCATTTAGGCAATATTTAATTTGGAGGGTTTTCTACATTGAACTTAAGGTCAAATAAAAATGCATCAGTGTTAACTAAAGCATAGAGTGAGATAACACACTTGGTTTAAAATAGAGGATCATATTTTTAAATTCATTGCTTTATTTCTACTTCCTCTGTATGCCCACTACCAAAGCCAACTGCTCTTTCCAGAATATCTTGTGTCCTGAGCAGAAAACACAAGAGAGGTATAAAAACTTGTGCAACTTGAATTCTACTGCAATGTTATTTATAAGAGAGAATAGGTACAACTAAGTCTGAAGCAGCAGGAAACAGTAGTTATATCTTGTTATGTCAACATAACAGACACAATTTTACAGCCACTAAAACTAGCATATACAAAACTGCATCATCTTGAAAATGACTTTAATAAGGAAAATCTGCAAAGTTAATACTCTATCACTTCAATGACTGCTAACTTGACAAAATTATGTATGTGGCCAAAACTGGAATGAAAGATTGAAAATAGAAATATGATTTTTCAAAGTGGTCAGTTTGCTAATGATATTTTAGTAGTTTTCATATTTTACAATATCTGGGTAACAATGTTTCACAGCACTAAGGAAGTGTCTTATATTTACATAGTTATATGCTTTTGGTCAATGAGGTGATTAATAAGCATTTTTGAGTACACAGAATGGACTAGATCCTTGTGCATCTGCTGCTGCTGCTGCTAAGTCGCTTCAGTCGTGTCTGACTCTGTGCGACCCCATAGACGGCAGCCCACCAGGCTCCCCCGTCCCTGGGATTCTCCAGGCAAGAACACTGGAGTGGGTCGCCATTTCTTCCTCCAATGCATGAAAGTGAAAAGTGAAAGTGAAGTCGCTCAGTCATGTCCAACTCTTAGCGACCCCATAGACTGCAGCCTACCAGGCTCCTCCGTCCATGGGATTTTCCAAGCAAGAGTGCTGGAGTGGGCTGCCATTGTCCATCTAGCTGTCCATAAATAATATTTAGACTTTTAACCCACATATTGCATTTTCCAATATTCTTCCTTTTCCTTCTTTTATAAAGGATGCTACTATTTTCAGATTATCTGTTACATTTCAACTACTAATCATCTACAAATGAGTTTTGGCATGTATCCCATATCATATGCAGGTTTTACAAAATGTTCTACACATTATCAGTAAGTTCATTCTTTTTGCTGCTTCTCACAGGTGTGAAACAAATGCTAAACTATCTTCCCTTTAAGTGATTAAAATTCCTGTTATTTTGACAATTTTGTATACTTTTGGAATCAACAATGCTAGATTTCGTTTCCAGATTATTTATGAAGGATAGTATGAAACCTCCATACTACTGCAATATATTGTTGAGCTCTGTAAAGAACACCTACTTTTATTTTTCTCTGTGTATCTTTGTCTTTCATTTCCCCTCTGGCTTTATATCAGGCTACACTGGTTTCTGGAGTGAAAATGATGATCATATCTGTTGTAAGTCTAAACTTTCTTCAAGTGATAAAAGATTTACAACTTTTACATTATCTATAATTCTATCTGTATTTGGAACAAAAAGTTATTAGACTAGCATGGAAAAATGATTTTAAAAAAATCTTTTTATTATCTAAGAATATTTTTTTTTGATCTTCAAAAGACAACTTTTTATTGTCTAGGAATATTTTTTTTAAATCTAAGCCTGCTGCTGCTAAGTCGCTTCAGTTGTGTCCGACTCTGTGTGACCCCATAGACGGCAGCCCATCAGGCTCCCCCGTCCCTGGGGTTCTCCAGGCAAGAACACCGGAGTGGGTTGCCATTGCCTTCTCCAATGCATGAAAGTGAAAAGTGAAAGTGAAGTTGCTCAGTTATGTCCGACTCTTAGCAACCCCATGGACTGCAGCCCACCAGGCTCCTCTGTCCATTGGATTTTCCAGGCAAGAGTACTGGAGTGGGGTGCCATTGCCTTCTCCGAATCTAAGCCTACACCTTCTAATATAATCTTGCAGCAAATTCTACAAAATTTAACTTGAACACATCTCTGTACTCTTTCTCTTCCTTAGTATTCTTTCTCCAATTATTAAAGGCTTTGAAACAATGCTTTATTCACTTTTACTCTCCTAAAAAGTTCAAGTTATTTCTTACACTGCCTTTTTAAATCTAAAAATCAATATAACACTGAATACTATTCATATCTTTTCATTATACATCATAGATTTGTAGATGTATTAGTTTAAATTTTTGTCATATTATCTCAATATGTAAATTATACCTACTATTTGACCATTTAAATATACAATAGTTAATTGAATTGATTATATTGGATTATAGACTTTCAGTATGGTATTAATCCAAGCAAGCATATATAATTTCTAAATATCAATAATAATATTAAATATCACAAGCAAAGTCCTCCGCTAATTTATCCAAAGACTGGCTTTACAAAATAAGTATAAAGTTTTAGTCAGTTTCAAAATTTACCTTATCTGTCAAAAATATATTTTTGAGTAGCTAGTATGTGTAAAATTATTTCAGTTTTAGTTGAAATGCATCAGAATTCTCTGGAAGCCTAATTTAATATATGAGGGTTTTCAGGAAAATCATGAGTATTTCAAAGCTGTGAAGTGTCAAGAGAGATAACATACACTCTGGAGGCTATCTTGTGAAATTTAGAAAGGAGGAATGGATAGGAAAGTCTAATGTCTCTCATTTTTAAAATCCCTCTGGCCAGTCTGTTCCATAGCTCCCTGTGGCTCTGGACATGTCTTAATCCACTGCTGGCCATGCTGCCTAATATATGACTTTGTTACTGTGACAACAGCGTGCTGCACCAAAGGAGAGCACTATTCTGAAGGAAAGATAATCTACAGGTTGATTGGTGAACTTTGTAAAGTTTTTTAGTAATGAATGTTTCAGCTGACAAGGAAGAGATGATGGAATTGAGTCTTTCAGTGAGGAATTGAAAGTGTTATGCTATACAAAGCCAGTGTTTACCAGCAGCTGCTAAAGCTGAAAGACACAGGAGGAAATGGTATCACAGATTGCATGGTTCAGTTCAGTTCGATCACTCAGTCGTATCTGACTCTGCAACCCCATGGACTACAGCACTCCAAGCTTCCCTTTCCATCACCAACTCCCAGAGCTTGCTCAAACTCATGTCCATCAAGTCAGTGATGCCATTCAACCCTCTCA
The DNA here is from genome assembly GCA_006410675.1 of Oreotragus oreotragus. Classification (NCBI taxonomy): domain Eukaryota; kingdom Metazoa; phylum Chordata; class Mammalia; order Artiodactyla; family Bovidae; genus Oreotragus; species Oreotragus oreotragus. The sequence goes on along the minus strand of SJYX01014182.1, from coordinate 164,529 downwards.
CCCTCTGTCATCCCCTTTCTCCTCCTGCCTTCCATCTTTCTCAGCATTAGAGTTTTTTCCAGTGAGTCAGTTCTTTGCATCAGGTAGCCAAAGTATTGGAGTTTCAGCTTCAGCATCAATCCTTATAATGAATACTCAGGACTGATTTCCTTTAGGATTGACTAGGTTGATCTCCTTGCAGTCCAAGAGACTCTCAAGATTGCATGGAGAAGAATAAAATTAATAATATTTATATTATGACACTACCACTGGTAGTAATGTATAGAAATAACTGGTAAATATAAATAGGAGCCTAGAGGGAGTGTGTCAGAGAAGACAATGGCAACCCACTCCAGTACTCTTGCCTGGAAAATCCCATGGATGGAGGAGCCTGATAGGCTGCAGTCCATGGGGTCACTAGGAGTCAGACACGACTGAGTGACTTCATTTTCACTTTTCACTTTCATGCATTAGAGAAGGAAATGGCAACCTATTCCAGTGTTCTTGCCTGGAGAGTCCCAGGGACGGGGGAGCCTGGTGGGCTGCTGTCTATGGGGTCACACAGAGTCGGACACGACTGAAGCGACTTAGCAGCAGCAGCGGCAGAGAGTGTGTGTAAATCACGAAAATGATGCAGTGCTTAAATGAAGGAACTTTATTTTATTCTTCATAAAATAAAGAATGCTAATTCTTTAGCCACATAATACCATCATAGGATATCCTGGCAACTCTAGATTCTGAATTATTTCCTGGTTCCCATCATCTTGGAGCAGGAAATGACAACCCACTCCAGTATTCTTGCCAATAAAATCTCATGGACAGAGGAGTCTGGCACGCTACAGTCCACAGAGCTGAAGAGTTGCACACGACGGACCAACTGAGAACATAGCAAGGTACCATCGTCTAGTCTATGAGAGGTATGGCTGTACTGTAGTTCTGAATTTCGCTTGCATGTCCTGGTCTATTCCTGGACTCCCACAAGGCTTGCCCGTAACAAGGAAATTCACTCCCTCTCATTTCCTTCTATATTTTTAACCAACTCCCTTTTTCTAATCTAAATAAGTTGACATCTAAAGAAGCGTAACACAGAATTTGGCAACTTTAAGAAAGTTAACATTTTTACGTGTTTTTTTTTTGGGGGGGGAGGTCCCTAGTTAAAAGTATGATCCCAAACTTATTTCAACTAGAAGTAAATCATAGAGAACATATATAGCTGTAAGGTGGTTTACAATCTACTGCATATAACTTTCCCAATATTACTAATCTTCTCTGTAAATCAACTTTTTATAATTTTCTTGTTCAATAAGAGTTCAAATAAATATATAATTCCTCATGTTGTAGAGAATAATTGTACTTGTAACTAAACACTGAAAATAATTCGTAAACATCTGTGACATCTCTTTAAGAAACCCATCAAGAAATGTGTATATAAATGAAATTATTGGATGTTAGGAATTGTCATCAGCAGTGCAAAGGATTTATCATACAAGATCAAGGGAACTTAAAGTGACTTTGTAGTGCTAAATGATAAATTGAAGTACATTAATACTTTTAGGTGTTTTTCAGGGAAAAAAATTAGTCTATTCCTGGACTCCCACAAGGCTTGCCCGTAACAAGGAAATTCACTCCCTCTCATTTCCTTCTATATTTTTAACCAACTCCCTTTTTCTAATCTAAATAAGTTGACATCTAAAGAAGCGTAACACAGAATTTGGCAACTTTAAGAAAGTTAACATTTTTACGTGTTTTTTTTTTGGGGGGGGGAGGTCCCTAGTTAAAAGTATGATCCCAAACTTATTTCAACTAGAAGTAAATCATAGAGAACATATATAGCTGTAAGGTGGTTTACAATCTACTGCATATAACTTTCCCGATATTACTAATCTTCTCTGTAAATCAACTTTTTATAATTTTCTTGTTCAATAAGAGTTCAAATAAATATATAATTCCTCATGTTGTAGAGAATAATTGTACTTGTAACTAAACACTGAAAATAATTCGTAAACATCTGTGACATCTCTTTAAGAAACCCATCAAGAAATGTGTATATAAATGAAATTATTGGATGTTAGGAATTGTCATCAGCAGTGCAAAGGATTTATCATACAAGATCAAGGGAACTTAAAGTGACTTTGTAGTGCTAAATGATAAATTGAAGTACATTAATACTTTTAGGTGTTTTTCAGGGAAAAAAATTGATTCATCCAAGAGAGCAGATAGAAGAAAGTCCAAAGGAGTTGTACAAAATGAAAGACTTTTTATAGACAGAAGGGCATCAGAAGAAGTTAAAATAGGCAAAAAACAAACAAACAAACAAAAAACCAGGCTGGTTATTATAAGGTTACTTTCTTTTAAGGAATGGCAGGAGTCTATCAGAAAGATTATCTAACTCGTGTTGATCAGCTGAATACTGATTGACTGGATTTCTGGGAGATTTCTCATCAGTGGGCTTAAAACATTCAGTTAACCATGTTGTCAACAGACATGCCATCACCCAGGCTTTGTCATTGCATGAGTAATGTGAGAGAGTAACAGGCAGGAAGGCCAGGGGTCTCCAAATGGAGGAAATAGTCTACAAGTGTCAGACATTTTATCTCTTTTAAGCAGCAGGAGGAAATAAACTAGCGATATTTTTTTCCTTCTCTGTGAAAGTGCTTCACTCAATATGCCAGCAAATTTGGAAAACTCAGCAGTGGCCACAGGACTNAGACAGCAAAAGAGACACAGATGTATAGAACAGTCTTTTGGACTCTGTGGGAGAGGGAGAGGGTGGGATGATTTGGGAGAATGGCATTGAAACATGTATAATATCATATAAGAAACGAATCACCAGTCTAGGTTCGATGCAGGATACAGGATGCTTGATGCTGGTGCACCGGGATGACTCAGAGAGATGGTATGGGGAGGGAGGTGGGAGGGGGGTTCAGGATTGGGAACACATGTACACCTGTGGTGGATTCATGTTGATGTACGGCAAAACCAATACAGTATTGTAAAGTAAAATAAAGTAAAAAAAAAAAAAACAAAAAACTCATTCTCTGCTAACTTCAAACTTTTCTCTATAGCTTCCTGAATTCTTTCAAGCCTTATAGCATTGGAGAGACAGAGGACCTCTGGATTAGGCTTTGCCATGAGGTAACACTGTGGCTAGTTTGATCCTCTGTCCAAACCAGTACAAGTTTCTCCATATCAGAAATAAGCTGTCACACTTACTTATCATCCCTGTGTTAACTGGAGTAGCACTTTTAACTTCTGTCATTCATGACTTGTAACTTTTCCTTGCATTCACAACTTGGCTAACTGTTATAATAGGCCTAAATTTTGATCTGTCTCAGTTTTCTACATGACTTTCTCACTAAGCTCAATCATTTTTAGTTTTTGTTTTAAAGTGAGAAACATGTGACTCCTCCTTAAGCCTGAACGCTTAGAGGCCATTGTAGGTGTTTTGTAATTAATTTTGTTAGAATGTAGTTTCTTCATTGTAGGATTTTTAATTACTCTAGCTCTTCATGACCCAGATAATCATGATGGTGTGATCACTCACCTAGAGCCAGACATCCTGGAATGTGAAGTCAAGTGGGCCTTAGACAGCATCACTATGAACAAAGCTAGTGGAGGTGATGGAATTCCAGTTGAGCTATTTCAAATCCTGGAAGATGATGCTGTGAAAGTGCTGCACTCAACATGCCAGCAAATTTGGAAAACTCAGCAGTGGCCACAGGACTGGAAAAGGTCAGTTTTCATTCCCATCCCAAAGAAAGCAATGCCAAAGAATGATCAAACTACCGCACAATTGCACTCATCTCACACACTAGTCAAGTAATGCTCAAAATTCTCCAAGCCAGGCTTCAGCAATACGTGAACCGTGAACTTCCAGATGTTCAAGCTGGTTTTAGAAAAAGCAGAGGAACCAGAGATCAAATTGCCAACATCTGCTGGATCATTGAAAAAGCAAGAGAGCTCCAGAAAAACATCTATTTCTGCTTTATTGACTATGCCAAAGCCTTTGACTGTGTGGATCACAATAAACTGTGGAAAATTCTTCAAGAGATGGGATACCAGACCACCTGACCTGCCTTTTGAGAAACCTATATGCAAGTCAGGAAGCAACCCATATGCAGGAATGGAATCAGAAACCTATATGCAGGTCAGGAAGCAACAGTTAGAACTAGATATGGAACAACAGACTGGTTCCAAATAGGAAATGGGAATCAGAAAGTGGGAGGAGAAGGGGATGACAGAAGATAAGATGGTTGGATGGCATCACTGAGTCAATGGACAGGAGTTTGATTCAACTCTGGGAGTTGGTGATAGACAGGGAGGCCTGGTGTGCTACAGTCTATGGGGTTGCAAGGAGTCGGACACAACTGAGCAACTGAACTGAGCTGAACTGCACAACTGAGGAAGGAATCTCTTCTTCATCCTTTCACAGCAGTTGGGATGGCCTGCTGACTTGCTTATCTGCTGTGGCAAGCTGTAGGATTTGCTTCATAGATGCCTAGCATCTCTGTCCAGGCCTCCTACCCTAAACATGTGGGCTGGTTACTTGCTTTCCTGCCCACACAGGGCCCTAGAATGGGCTCTGAGGCTGGAATGGCTGAGTCAGACACAACTGAGTGACTGAACTCAAGTGAACTGAATATCAATAATTTTGTGTCACAGGGAATAGGAAGGCCTGATAAGAGGGAGAGAACTGCCAATTAGTGGAGTGGTCAAAACACATACAGAATTTACTGATTAAGTTCACCATATTAAAAGGTCATAGTGCATGATGGCCCAAACAATTACAATAATAACATCAGGATCATTGATCACAGACTACCATAACAAATATAACCATAATGAAAGGCTTAAAATAATGCACGAATTACCAAAAGTGATACAGAAACATGAAGTGAGCAAATGCTGTTGAAAGAATAGCATCAATAGATTTGTGGATATAGAGTTGTCACAAACCTTCAATTTTTAAAAAACATAGTAAAATGAGCTATGCCTTATAAGATATTTATGATACTATGCAAAAGAACTAAAAATAATAAGCAGACCTATACCATAATCCCCTTTAACAAGTAAAAAAAATCAGTTTGCAATACAAGTATATATTCTCTCCATCCTACATTTTCAATGTAAAATATATTCTGGATTTTTTTTACATTTGTACATACTTTTTATTATTTACTACATTTTCATGTTTCATGAGAAAATATTTTTAATATGTTTAATACTTTCAGTAAATGTATGATACACTTATATTCTTGCTTTCACCATTCAATATTATATTTCTGAGTTATCATGTTTGTGTATGTGTGTGTATTGATGTAGGTTAATTTTATTGGTTCATATTTATTGCTAATGGTACTAATTGTTTAGACAGATGATCATTTAGTTTTCCATTTTTGGGTTAATAGGCTATTACTCCATTTAAAAAAAAAAAAACACATTGCTATGAACACAGACATTGGTATATATCCCCCTGTTTTATGTGAAAGAATTTCTCAAGGGTGTATGGACTAAGGTGTGGGGATGCTAAATCATGTACAATGTACTTTCTCAATTTAGATATTGCTCTCCAGATTGGTCTCATCGAGGCACATTCATCCTCCATTTCCACCAACACATAGGAGTTGCCTTTCTCCATATTCTTCTTACTTTCACACAGATATAAAGAAGTCTCTTTATATCCCTAAAAGATAATTTTGCATTAGAATTTGGGACATGTAAGCTTTTATCATCTGAAACAGGTCAGTTTTTGTGTCATCTCTTTTTGCTGGCAGCTTGATTTGTCTTGGTTTACCTCTAAACATGGGTGTCCTAGCTTTCTGTAAGGCTTCCAAGTCCCAACTATGTAACTTGTGTGCCCCCCTAAAATAGCTCCTTTCCCCAAAGGTCTGGTAAGGCAATAACCTTTAGGGCACAGGATTTGGCAACTATCTGAATGTTCCTTTAGCTTCAGTAGCAGTTTACTAATGTGATGTGATTCATATTTGCTCATTTAAGAAGGCAAACAAGATGACCAGAAGACCCATGACAAGATGCTCAATGTCACTGATTATCAGGGTATCGCAAATCAGACCTACACAATTTACCACTTCACACCTGTCAGAACGGCTGTCAACAAGAGACATCAAACAACAAGTGTTGGCAAGGATGCGGGGAAAACGAAATACTCATGCACTGTTGCTAACATTGTAAATTGGTGTCGCTACTACAGAGCCACTATGGAGGTTTCCCAAAACATTAAAAATGCAACTACCATGTGATTCAGCAATTTCACTTCTGGGTATTTACCCAAAGGAAACAAAAACACAAATTTGAAATTTGAATATCCAGTGTTCATTGCAATATAATGTACAACAGCTAAGATATAGAAGTAACCTACTTGTCCATTGATGAATGGATAAAGAAGATGTGTAATACACACACACACACACACACACACGTACATACACACAAAATGGAATATTACTCAGTCATTAAAAAACCAGTCCTACCATTTGCAACAACATGAATGGATCTAGGTTTAGTAAAATAAGTCAGAGGAAAATAAATCCCACATGATATTACTTACATGTGGAATATAAAACCAAAATAAGCAAAATACAAAACAAATAAACAAAAACCAGACTCATATACCCAGATACAGAGAACAATAGGTGGTTTCCAGAAGGGAGGTGGGTGAAGGGTTGGGAAAGTAGGTGAAGGGAATTAAGAGGTACACACCTCCAGCTATATAATAAATAAGTAACAGTGATGTAATAAATAGCATAAGGAATATGATCAATAACAATGCAATAATTTTGTGTGGGAACATATGTTTACTAGACTGTCTCATTCATCATGATGTGTACAAATGTCAAATAATTATGTAGTATACCAGAAACTTTCATAATAGTGTAAGTAAACTATATTTCAATAAAAAAAACACAGAAAATAAATTTAAAAAAATAAACAAGTACACTCCCTTAGCCACCCCTCCAAAAAAAAAAGAAAAAAAAAGATGAAGAAGAAAAGAAAAAGAAAACTGGAAAAAAAAAAAAAGCTATTTAGGAGCTCTGATTACAAGAGTGGGTTCTGACACACACCACCTTCAGAAATGCCAGAATGAAACGTATACTCAGACCTTAACAACCACACTGTCTTCTTTGGATGGCTGCTAGAAATTTTACTTAGTCAACATTGAGAAAAACCTTCCTAATTTTGAATGAAATACTGGCTTCCAGGTGTTCTGTACATGAAAGGAGTATATTATATAATCACAAGTAAAGATCTGTAAATAACATTTTGTTGTCACTATCAGGTTTTATCCCACAAGTTCTGTCTAAAAAACCCAGACTTCAAGGGTTGTATAAGGAATGTTGAGTCTGCCCTGGCTGCAGCCTGTCCATGTGTACTTTTAAATTCCTTGCTCTCTGCTTTTCTTTGCCAGTTACCATTGTCTAAACCCACTTCAGTTCTTCAGAAATTTTTTGAAAGATTTTTATCATTCTCTTCATATTTGTGGGCATTCACTTACTTTTAAAAACGTTACTATCAAATAAATGGAACTATGGGAGGGAGAAAGAAGATAACACCATATGCTATGGCCAGCATCTTAAAGTTAAAATTCCTGCTAACTAGCTGTCTACAAGTGTTAATATTTTTACAGTGAAAGGCAATATTAATAGTGTAGACTCTGGTAATTTGGAAAGCTAATCCCCTTCTAGTAGATAGCTAGTTTTTAGATTCTCACAGGAATACAAGACTAGTATTATCACATTTCAAAATTCTTAGAAATATTTCAGTCTTCAGAATTTTTACATCAGACCTCCTGCTTTCTTAATGATAGCATGATTTTTGTTAGCACTGTGTGAGTTGATATGTCTGCAAGAAGTATTCACAGTATATGATGCCAGTGCATGATATTTCTTTTAGATCTTTTGTTAACTTAATCATTTTTAAAAGCTTGACAACTAGTTATTATTTTCCACATTTACAAATAAATAAGCAGAAGTAGTCTAATGCTAATTAGCTTGCCAGATGCTACAGAGAGGGCTTGAATTTTATTCTAAGTCCAGGTTGTCTGGCATCAGACTTATAATACTGTGAAGAACAGTGTATGCTGGTGCTGTCTGTGCTGTGCTTTGTCGCTCAGTCCATGTCCGACCCTTTGTGACCCATGGACTGTAGCCTGCCAGGTTCCTCTGTGCATGGGATTCTCCAGGCCGGAATACTCAAGTGGATAACCTGTAGCTCCTCCAGGGATCTTCCTAACCCATGGATCGGAACCCAGATCTCCCGTATTATAGGAGGATTCTTTAACATTTGAGTCACCAGGGAAGCCCAAGAAGATTGGAGTGGGTAGCCTCTCCCTCCTCCTGGGGATCTTCCTCACCCAGGAATGGAAGGCGGTCTCCTGCATTGCAGGTGGATTCTTTACCACCTGAGCCACCAGGGAAGCATGCTGGTCTAAGGAAGTGGTAAATATAAGAAACCATACAGTTACCTCACAAAATAGAGATCTTACTCTAAATTTTTTTTTTAAATGCTACAAATGTTTTAAAAAATATATTTCAATTTTGAGATGATTCCTCATTGTCCTGATCATCAAATAACTTGAAAGCTGGAACCAATACTAACTTCCTTCAGTCTTAACCTCCTACTCTTTTCTCAGGCTCTTTCAAACTGATTTCAGCTCCACCCACTCTATTCTAGAGAAGACGAGAGTAACATTTTAAGGGGTGTTTTATTTTTATATGCAGCAGGTGGAAATTATTTCTTATTAGACACTTCATAAGCTTGTTTAATAATGAATGCACTGCTTGGCAAGTGAAATTGTGTTAGTGTATTGTCACCTATTCCTGTACATGGGGCCTTAATAAGTTATGCTCAACAAGCCAAGAACAATTTGAAATACTTAGCTGCAGATATTTTATGTGACTCCCACGAGATAGCAGTTGTTAGCAAAATTTTTGCTACTAATGTTCTGTGATATTAATATTTTGTTTTATGATTTGTAAGATATAAAATTCATGTTTCTATCCTTTAAAATATTTGAAATTTTGATAACTAAGTTGTGCACTTATTCATGTCACATGCTCCAAAATGAATAAACCTCGTGTTATATATGTTCCAAATACTTCCATTTTAACAGATAATTAGAAATAACATATATATATATTTATGTGTCTATATGATATGTATGTGTGTATGTATGTAACTTAAAATATATGCATTTGTCTTCCTAAATATATCATAGAAAATCAATCTATGAAGTCATTACTGACTAAATAAACTTGATATAACCACCGCCTCTACTGGTTACACTGAAGTCAAGCCTCCGTCATCTCTCTCCAGAACTAATGTCTAGGTCTCCCTAAAAATCTCTTCAGTCAAATTTTACCCTCTCCCCTACCTGTATATTCATTTACCATGTGGAAGAGGTTTTAAAACATCTTTTTATGCCTCTGCTTACACTTTTTCTATAACTGTCATCAAGTTTAACATGAAAATACAAACCCAAAATTCACCTACCTGGCCCTACATAAATTTTGCACTTTCTTCTCCAGCTCATATCTGATCATTCTCCCTTTCCACATTACTTCCAGCCACAGTGGTGGTATTGTCATTCATCTAAAATGCTACCTTTGAACTTTGCCACTTTCCCAAACATGGCACCCTATTTTATTTGTAGTTTACT
>SJYX01014182.1:116429-147390 GCA_006410675.1 Oreotragus oreotragus | reverse complement strand
GTGAACTGCGCAGGCGCGCCTCGCGCGCAGCGCCTAGGCGTCCCGGAACGCGGGCCGCGCGCGGCGGCGGGGCGGGGCGGCGCACGCGCAGTGGCCGCGTCCGCGCGGCGCGGGGGCATCGCAGGCGGCGGGGCTGGGGGTGCGGGCCACGGAGAGCGCCGGGGCTCGGGGCTCTTGTGTGTCCCCTCTGTCCTCCCGATCCTTTCACCGGCCGCTTACTGAGGGGCTACTGTGTGCAAGCAGGGCTTGCCGCACGGCTCAGTGGTAAGGAATCCGCCGAGGAGGAGGACCTGGGTTCCACCCCTGGGTCCGGAAGCTCTCCTGGAGGAGGACGTGGCAGCCCACTCCCGCGTTGTTCCCTGGAGAATCGCATGGACAGAGGCGCCTGGCGGGCTAGAGTCCCACAGCACGGAGCGAGCGAGGACAGCACAGGTCGCCGAGCACTGTTGCCGGCGCTGGGGCCGCAGCTAGGAACGGGCCAGAATCCCCATCCGCAGAGCTGAGGTTCCAGAGCGGGAGAACCTTAATAGGAAAAAAAAGATAGCGATCAATACACGTTATAAAGAAAAGCAGAGCACAAGGCCATTCTTTCAGTACTTCGTTCTTTTACACCCTCTTGTTCCTACTCAGCGTGTCTGCAAATGTTTAATAAGCTCCTAGCTCTCGTCCTCACATTCATGCCTCACCTTTTCTGAAATTGCGTTATAGGATGTGGAGCTTCAGAGTAACTTCTCATCAAAGGAACCAATGACAAAAAGCTGGAAATGTTTATATGGAGGAAATGTAAAAAATGCAAATGTTATATTTACAAAGATTCAGTGCAGTCCAGTTCAGGCGCTCAGTCGTGTTCGACTCTTTGCGACCCCATGAATCGCAGCACGCCAGGCCCCCTGTCCATCACCATCTCCCAGAGTTCACTCAGACTCAGTCCATCGAGTCAGTGACGCCATCCAGCCATCTCAGCCTTGGTCGTCCCCTTCTCCTCCTGCCCCCAATCCCTCCCAGCATCAGTCTCTTCCAATGAGTCAGCTTCGCATGAGGTGGCCAAAGTACTGGAGTTTCAGCTTTAGCATCATTCCTTCCATAGGGATGTGGGAGGGACGTTCAGGACGGGGAACACACGTACACCTGTGGAGGATTCATGTCATTGTATGGCAAAACCAATACAATAATATAAAGTAAATAAAACCTAGATTAAAAAATTATTCTAATCGTTGTAATCAAAACTTTGCCAGCTCCTTCATGTCACCAATAGTTTTATATATTTTGGAATAATGGAAATGTGTAGTTGCAAATACCCTTTATAACTGTTAAGTTAATCTTTACCGATGTGATGCAAAATATCAAATCCACACTCTTAGTCTGATGACATTGCAACAGTCTTTTCCAATGAGTCAACTCTTAGCATGAGGTGGCCAGAGGACTGGAGTTTCAGCTTTAGCATCATTCCTTCCAAAGAAATCCCAGGGTTGATCTTCAGAATGGACTGGTTGGATCTCCTTGCAGTCCAAGGGACTCTCAAGAGTCTTCTCCAACACCACAGTTCAAAAGCATCAATTCTTTGGCGCTCAGCCTTCTTCACAGTCCAACCCTCACATCCATACATGACCACAGGAAAAACCATAGCCTTGTCTAGACGGACCTTAGTCAGAAAACTCAGGTCTCTGCTTTTGAATATACTATTTAGGTTGGTCATAACTTTTCTTCCAAGGAGTAAGCGTCTTTTAATTTCATGGCTGCAAGACATGGTACCCTAATCTAAATTCTGTTCAGCCTAAGGATTTCTTTCTCCATCATGCACAAATCTCTCACATCCATACATGACCACAGGAAAAACCATAGCCTTGACTAGGCGGACCTTAGTCGGCAAAGTAATGTCTCTGCTTTTCAATATGCTATCTATGTTAGTCATAACTTTTCTTCCAAGGAGTAAGCATCTTTTAATTTCATGGCTGCAGTTACCATCTGCAGTGATTCTTGTTAGGGAGAATCTAAATAGAATTTGAAAAATTTACTCTAATTTCATTGTGATATTCCTTATATAATAAAAAATATCTTTATAAATCAATAGAAGTGGCAAATGTATAAAATTTTATTTTATCCCTCATAAGTATTATTACAAGTATTAATTATAATCTGCCAAGAATCGATATCTACAAAGACTTTTTGTAATCTTCCATGAACATAATTACATTAATTCAATTCTTTTAAACTCCAATTAAAGTAATTTAATTAATTAAAAATAAATTAAAAAAGAATGAATCTGAATATGATAGAAAATCTGAATAGACAACAAGTAAGAATGCTGAACGAGGAATCAAAAAATTACCAATAAATAAATGTCCAGGACCACATAGTTTCACTGGTGAATTCTACCAAAAATCTAAAGAAGAGTTAAAACCAATCCTTCTCAAACTCATGCAGAAAATTAGATAAGTGAGAATAATTTCAAACTCATTTCATGAGGCCAGCATTACTCTTATGTCAAAGTCATAGATGGGCACTTCAAAAAAGTATTAAAAAATATCTTTGATGAATACATATACAAATATTCTTAACTTAAAAAATTATTTCAACAGCATATTGAAAGTCTCATATACCATAATCAAGTGAGACTCATCTTTGTGGCAAGGATGGTTCAACACATGACAAGCAATGAATGTAATACGTCTCAATAATAGAAATTAATATAGAAAGCCCATGCTCATCTCAATAGATGAAGTAAAAAGCCATTTGACAAATTCAACATCCATTCATGATAAAAAAAAATAAATTGGGCACAGAAGCAACATACTTCAATATAATAAAATCATATATGACAAGTCAAGATCTACCATCACACTGAATGATGAGAGGTTTTAAAAATCTTCTAAGATCAGGAACAAATCTGTGATGTCCACTCTCATCACTTTTATTCATCATAGTATGGGAAGTCTGAACCAGAACAATTAAGACAAATGTTCAATGCAGGATGCAGGATGCTTGGGGCTGGTGTATGGGGATGATCTGGAGGGAAGATGTGTGATGTGTATAAGAGACAGTACAAAGACTTTTTGTAATCTTCCATGAACATAATTACATTAATTCAACATTGTTATGTGTTTGTTAGAGCATTTGGCCATGAGATAATTCTTAATGATTTATTTATGGCTGAGTATTGTCCCAAATTTAATTCTCATTAAGGAAGTGATATTTTTGTTACATTAAATACTGTGTTGATTAAGCACTGAAAAAAGAAAACAAATGTTGGCCTTTTTTTTTCTTGAGATATTTATTTTAATGGAAATAATATTTTACAAATGGTAGAAAAATGAATCCAATGATACATATCTTTTATAAATCTATATATTTGAATGTAAACAATGAGATTATCTCAATTATTAAAATAATATAGTTTTCTATGAGTAATATATTAACACATCAATTTAAAAATCACAAAATGAATAGTAAAGAATTAAATTATCATAACTAATTTAGTCATTTATTAAGCCACTGATTTAGATTACAATCAAAATAATTTTTCTGTGTAATTTACCAATGTTTTAAGGAAACATGGTCAATAACTAGGCATTCCTTCCATCAGTATTTTAGCCTTTGTTTTCATACAAAAACAAAGCATATTAACAGATTTTTAGGTGAACTGTGTGTAAGAGAAACTATTTCAAATGACTTTAACAATAAAAGTGTCTTTTATCTCAGTAACTGGAAACTAGACAATCAACTAAACATGTCATCAATGACCTCTTTTTTTTTTTTCATCTTTATGCTGTTCTGTTTTCTCTGTTATCCTAATGCTGGCAACCCTTATAGTAGCAAGATGACTGGGTGTGAAAGTGTTTTAGTATTGTTTTTCTACATACATGTAATGGGAATGAAGAAGAGAAAAGAGAAATGGACAAAAGAACTGTAAATTCTTCCCTTCAAATCTGTTGGGTCAAGTTGACCATTTCTGGAGTCATAGCACCTATCAGGAGAATGATACAAACTGATTGACTTAAATTTATTAAATACTTCCCTAGTTGATCTTGCAGAACCACAGATAGAGTAGAAAACTTAAAAAATAAGTTTTGTTTGGAAGAAATAAGTTATTAGGGAAAAAGAAACAACATGGAAAAAGAAGAAAGCAGGCAACCAACATTATATGAATTATTTACTAATGATACTTTCAGTTTCACCTAGTGTCTACACAATTCACTTCAGCAGTAGTTAGAAACAATAAAACAAATTTGCAAACTAAGTGGAATGCACTTTATACAAATATATCATAACCTGAGCCAGGGCTTGATAACAACCTAGAGGGAGGTGGGAAGGATGTTCAAGTGGAAGGGACATGGGTAAACCTATGGCTCATTTATGCTAATGTTTGGCAGAAACCAACACAATACTGTAAAGCAATTATCCTTCATTTAAAAATAAATTAAATATGTATATACTTGGTAGTTCCCCTTTATACCATAACCAAACTCTGTACTATCCAATATCTCCAAGACCATGCTCTAGGTCTTTATTTAACTTGGGGATCTTCAGTCTTTGAGTCTCTTTATTATCACCATACTTTACGATCACTGCCATGTGCCTCTGACTTAGTGTTATTTCAAAGATGTAGGATTCTGGTTTTTACCTTCTGATAGCTACTTCATCTCTTCTCCCACTCCTGTTTGTATTAATACTACTCCATTGAGTTATTTCAGCATACTTGCAATAAAATAACTAGAATACATCTATACTGAAGTGAAGTGAAGTTGCTCAGTCCTATCTGACTCTTTGCGACCCCATGGACTGTAGCCTACCAGGCTCCTCCGTCCCTGGGATTCTCCAGGCAAGAATACTGGAGTGGGTTACCATTTCTGTCTCCAGGAGATTTTCCCAAGGGATTGAACCCGGGTCTCCCGCATTGCAGGCAGACGCTTTACTATCTGAGCCACCAGGGAAGCTCTGAATTTAATATCAAAATAACACTACAAGCCGTCAAAACTAGACTTATTAGTAAAAGTTTCTTATCCCTATAGTGATTACTCTTCAGTTGTTCAGAATTTCCATGACTAAAGCTTAAAATACAAACTGCCACTGAATTCAGTTCAGTTCAGTCACTCAGTCATGTCTGACTCTTGGCGACCCCATGACTGCAGCTCGCCAGGTCTCCCTGTCCATCACCAACTCCCTGAGCCCACTCAAACTCATGTCCATTGCATCACGATGCCATCCAACCATCTCATCCTCTGCCATCCTCTTCTCCCCCTGCCTTCAATCTTTCCCAGCATCAGGGTCTTTTCCAATGAGTCAGTTCTTCGCATCAGGTGGCCACTGAATTATTGAAGTTCAACTCACAAACAACATAGTGAACATATTTAATTGTGCACAATTTAATGAATTTTTGACATGAACATATAACTTTGAAGTTATTACATCAGGATAATGAAATCCACCAGCCCAGAGTCTCCTCTTTCCGTTTTTAAATTCCTTTTCTCTTCCCCTTCCTGCTTCCCTGGTGGTTCAGAAGATGAAGAGTCTGCCTGCAGTGCGGGTGACCCAGGTTTGATCCCTGGGTGGGGAAGATCCCCTGGGGAAGGAAATGGCAACCCACTCCAGTATTCTTACCTGGAAAATACCATGGACTGAGAAGCCTGGCAGGCTATAGTCCATGGGCCACAAATAGTCAACATGACTGAGCAATTTCAATTTCTTTCTCTTCCCCTTCCTAGCTGTTCCATCACCAGGCAACTTCTGTCTATATAGTTGTTTGCATTTTCTATAATTTTACATAAAGAAACCATAGAAAATGTCTTGCTTTTTTTTTTTCATTCAAAGAAAGTATTTCAAGATTCATCCTTATTAAAGTATGTTTAAATAGTGCATTCCCTTTTAAGGTTTTTGGCTGCAAAGAATATAATCAATCTGATTTTGGTTTTGACCATCTGGTGATGTCCATGTGTAGAGTTTTCTCTGGTGTTGTTGGAAGAGGGTGTTTGCTATAACCAGTGCATTCTCTTGGCAAAACTCTATTAGTCTTTGCCCTGTTTCATTCCGCATTCCAAGGCCAAATTTGCCTGTTACTCCAGGTGTTTCTTGACTTCCTACTTTTGCATTCCAGTCCCCTATAATGAAAAGGACATCTTTTTTAGGTGTTATTTCTAAAAGATCTTGTAGGTCTTCATAAAACCGTTCAACTTCAGCTTCTTCAGCGTTAATGGTTGGGGCATAGACTTGGATAACTGTGATATTGAATGGCTGAGTGCTGAAGAATTGATGCTTTTGAACTGTGGTGTTGGAGAAGACTCTTTAGAGTCCCTTGGACTGCAAGGAGATCCAACCAGCCCACTCTGAAGGAGTCAGCCCTGGGATTTCTTTGGAAGGAATGATGCTAAAGCTGAAACTCCAATACTTTGGCCACCTCATGCAAAGAGTTGACTCATTGGAAAAGACTTTGATGCTGGGAGGGATTGGGGGCAGGAGGAGAAGGGGACGACAGAGGATGAGATGGCTGCATGGCATCACTGACTCGATGGATGTGAATCTGATTGGACTCCGGGAGTTGGTGATGGACAGGGAGGTCTGGTGTGCTGCGATTCATGGGGTCGCAAAGAGTAGGACACGACTGAGCGACTGAACTGAACTATGCATTATATAGCTTAATACTAATTTATTCACTTACACGTTGAGTTTTTTGGTTTTTAGCAGTTTGGGCTTTTTAAATATAGTGCTCTAAACATTTGTGTGCACGTCTTTATGTGGATAGATCTTTTTATTTCCCTTAGGTGAATATCTAGGGGGTGGGAGTTTTGGGTTATAGGATAGAAACTGTCTTAAATTGCAAAACTGTTTACTTTGGCCACCTCATGCAAAGAGTTGACTCATTGGAAAAGACTTTGATGCTGGGAGGGATTGGGGGCAGGAGGAGAAGGGGACGACAGAGGATGAGATGGCTGCATGGCATCACTGACTCGATGGATGTGAATCTGATTGGACTCCGGGAGTTGGTGATGGACAGGGAGGTCTGGTGTGCTGCGATTCATGGGGTCGCAAAGAGTAGGACACGACTGAGCGACTGAACTGAACTATGCATTATATAGCTTAATACTAATTTATTCACTTACACGTTGAGTTTTTTGGTTTTTAGCAGTTTGGGCTTTTTAAATATAGTGCTCTAAACATTTGTGTGCACGTCTTTATGTGGATAGATCTTTTTATTTCCCTTAGGTGAATATCTAGGGGGTGGGAGTTTTGGGTTATAGGATAGAAACTGTCTTAAATTGCAAAACTGTTTCCAGGTGTATCATTTTATAGTACTCTAGGAGCTTCCTTAGTGGCTCAGACTATAAAGAATCCACCTTCAATGTGGAAGATCTGGGTTTGATCCCTGGGTTGGGGAGATCCCATGGAGGAGGGCATGGCAACCCACTCCAGTATTCTGGCCTGGAGAATCTCCACTGACCGAAGGAGCCTGGTGGGCCACAGTCCATGTGGTCACAAAGAGATGGACTGGACTGAGCACAGCACAGCACAGAGTGCAGTACACAGGGAAGACAGACTTACTTCACTTCAATCCCACTCTTCAGTATTTTCAGTCCTTTTCATATTTCCCATTCTAGAGGGAGTATAATGTCATGGTATGTCTTCATGAGTTTAACTGGATTTTCCTAACGGCAGGTATTTTTTTCATGTGTTTATTTATTGTTCATATAAATCTTTGAGAAAGTGTTCAAACAATTTGGCCATTTCTAATAGAGTTCTTTGTCTTCTTATTTTTGGAGTTATAAGAGCTTTATCTTTTCTAGATGTAAACCCTTGGTCTGACATATGTTTGCACATATTTTCTGCCAGGCAGTGGCTTACATTTTCATTTTTGTATAAGTGGCATTTTGCATTAAAAAGAGTTTAATTTAGAGGAAGTACAATTTAAAAAATGTTCTTTCACAGTTCACGCATGTCATATCCTAATTAGAAAATACTTTTCTAACAAAAATTACTATCTTTTTTGAGAAATAATTGTATATTTTATACTAAATTTTATGATGCATTTTGAGTTAATTTTTATATATGGTTTGAGATAACATATGAAATTCTGGTTTTGTTTTTTGTGTTTTTTTTTGGGGGGGGGAATACATATGTATACCCAATTGTTCCAGCATCATTTCTTAATTCCTATGGATGGAGGAGTCTGGTGGGCTGCAGTCCATGGGGTCGCTAAGAGTCGGACATGACTGAGTGACCTCACTTTCACTTTTCACTTTTATGCATTGGAGAAGGAAATGGCAACCCATTCCAGTGTTTTCTTGTCTGGAAGATGTGTATAAGAGACAGATACATATGTCTACCCAATTGTTCCAGCATCATTTCTTAAAAGACTATTATTTCCCCAATTAAATTATATTAATACTTTTATCAAAAATTAATGACCATTCATTATATATATATATATATATATATATATATATTTCTGGACTCTATTATGTCTCACTGTTTGTCTGTCTTTTTGGGTTTACTAGGTTGTGGCCAACCTAGATAGCATGTTGAAAAGCAGAGACTACTTTGCCAACAAAGGTCCGTCTAGTCAAGGCTATGGTTTTTCCAGTGGTCATGTATGGATGTGAGAGTTGGACTGTGAAGAGAGCTGAGCACCGAAGAATTGAAGCTTTTGAACTGTGGTGTTGGAGAAGACTCTTGAGAGTCCCTTGGACTGCAAGGACATTCAACCAGTCCATCCTAAAGGAGATCAGTCCTGGGTGTTCTTTGGAAGGACTGATGCTAAAGCTGAAACTCCAATACTTTGGCCACCTCATGTGAAGAGTTGACTCATTGGAAAAGACCCTGATGCTGGGAGGGATTGAGGGCAGGAGGAGAGGGGCACAACAGAGGCTGAGATGGCTGGATGGCATCACCGACTTGATGGACATGAGTTTGGGTGAACTCCAGGAGATTGTGATGGACAGGGAGGCCTGGCGTGCTGCAATTCATGGGGTCGCAAAGAGTTGGACATGACTGAGTGACTGAACTGAACTGAACTGATGCTGTCTTGATTACTGTAGTTTCATAATATGTTGAAATCTTATAATTTTCTTCTTATATGTCGAATGTGCTTTGGCTTTTCAAGGTTCTATACATAATTATGTACTTTTAAAAATCATATTAGCATTTTCTACAAAAGCACTTCTAGACATATGATTGGGATTAAACTGAATCAACAGATCGATTTGTAGAGAAATGTAACCTTTTCTTTCTTTTTCCTTTTTTCAGCCATGCCATGCAGCTTGCAGAATCTTAGTTCCCCTCAAAACAGACAGAACTGCCAGGGAATTCCCAAGTGTAACCTTCACATAGTTCTCCTGCTAATTTTGACTTAGTGGATTTTCCTCTAATCATTTAAGAAAGTAAGTTAAATTATTTTGAGACCATTCTTTCTCTCTTGATATTCTTTAATTGAATCCCACAAAACTTTTGGTTGAGTTATCATATTAATTCATGCCAAATACTAATTTCCCTTGTAATATCTTTTTTGATTCATTGAGGTTTCTTTTTTTAATGTGTTTAAGTTTGCAAATATTTTGTTTTTCAGATATTCCTCTGAAATGTATTTCTAATTTGATTTCATGAGATCAAAGAATGTATTTTGTATGGCTGAATCTCTCTAAACATATTCATATAAGCTGTATTGCCCAGAATATGGTCTATTTAGTATATATTCTGTATTATTTTGATAGGAATATTCATTCTGCTGTTGAGTAAAGTATAATATAAATATCAAGTTTGTTATTTAAGTCATCCACACACTTATTGAATTTTTTCAATTCTTATTCCATCAATTATTGAGAGGGTTTAAAACTCTGACTATAATTTGATTTGTGCACTTATCTTTTCAGGGCTTTTTCTTAATTTTGTTTCATTTTGGATTTTCACGAAATGCATAAATGTTCAGAATGACATGCAGATACATGCTACAGTATGGATGCTTTGCAACTTTTAATGCAAATTTCCATTTCTTTTGTTAAATTCACTACTGATATTTTATTCTATTGATGTTATCATTTAAGTAGAAATATTTTTCATAGTATTATTTTCAGATAGCTTATTATTTCTATAGAGAATTATAATTGATTTTTGTATTGTGATTTTGTATCTGTCAACATTGCTGGACTGTTTTGTTAGTTCTTCCAACTCATTTTTCTCTTTCTACTTTCAAGATCTTTTTTCTTTGCCTTTTAACATTTTCACTGTGATATGTACAGGTATGAATCTTTTTGTTTATATATCCTACTTGAAATTAATTTAAATTAGTGTTTGTGTGGAGTAATATTCTTCATCAAATTTCTAGCAGTTTTTAGCCATTATTTTTTCAGATATTTTTCTTCTGCACCTTCTCCTCTCTTTGTGTGTAATTCTATTATGCTTATGATGATATGCTTAAATAGATGTGTCACATTTCTCTGATTTCTGTTCCTTTTTCTTCATTCATTTTTCTATTTGTTCTTCTGAATGCATAATCACTATCTATATTTGCTGATTCTCTCTTCTGCCAGTTCAAATGTACTGTTGAGCTCCTCTAGTGAATTTTTTACTTCAGTTGTTTTATATTTATCTCTAGAGTTTTCATTTGGTTCCTATTTTATAATTCCTATCTCTTTATTGATATTCTCTACTTGATGGGAGATTGTCATAATACCTCTCTTTAATTATTCAGGCATAGTTTCCTTCAGTTTTCTCAGTACTTTTATAATAGTTGCTTTGAAGTTATTTTTCTTAACCTAATATCTCAGTACTCCTAGAAATACTTATGTTATTCTATAAAGTCTCCAGGCTGCTTATAATGAAAGTATAATTTATTACATTAAAAATCATGTTCTTACTTGGAGAAAATACCCAATAGCAGTTTTCTTTGGCAAATAAATTATTCCCTTTCAAAAAAAAGCATGACAGATGAGGTTTTCTTTGAAATTGAATCAGAGGTTGATTTCTTCCTCTGACCAATTCTGTGTTCTTCCCTTCCATTAAAGGCTGTAATCCCCAGAGTACTCCCCAGTAAATATCCTGCATGCTAATCTCTGCTCAAAATCTATTTTGAGAAACACATCCTGCAATGTGGCTGTTGTGCAAACTTTTCAAAAACATAAAGTTGCAATTGTTGCTGCTAAGTTACTTCAGTCGTATCCGACTCTGTGCGACCCCATAGACAGCAGCCTACCAGACTCCTCTGTCTCTGGGATTCTCCAGGCAAGAATACTGGAGTGGATTGCCATTTCCTTCTCTCAAAGTTGCAGAGATGAAAGCAAATAGAATTCATATAATCAATCATTCAGTAATCTGTAAATATACATTGCATATATATTTATTTTCTGTACTGTTTTATAGTTAACCTACACTACGAAAATATGATTATGCTATATATTTTTTTTGTAACTTGGAATTTTACCTAATAGTATATTGTGATTGTCTCAAACTTCAATTAATTTGCACTCATACCTGTTGTTTCTGAAAATATTTCATTTATTATAGCAGTATCAGTACTGTGCATTACAAGTAAACTTGATAAACAACACATATTCTCTTTATTAGTTTTCTGTTTCATAAGTATAGCCAAAAAGGACTAGAATTAATTTTCAAAGTATTTTTTCATTGTTTATATTGCCCTATTTTCTTCAATAAATCTCTGATAATATCTGAACCACATAAAGAAGAGAATGATAATGTGCCTTTGTGCTTAGTTGCTCAGTCATGTCCGACTCTTTGAAACCCCCAGAACTACAGCCTGCCAGACTCCTCTGTCCATGGGATTTCCCAGGCAAGAATACTTGAGTGGGTTGCCATTTCCCTTCTCCAAAGAATGATAATGCTCTTGTTCAAATCACCATCTCCTTCAAAATCCTATAAACAATGCCATATGATATGACAGAATTCTCAACCTGCTTGGACTGAGAACACACCTTGTGACATTGAAAAGTATGTGGATATTTATAGAAAATACCATATCAAACTATTTACTGATATTGCACTTAAAATACAACATCCATTCTCATGGAAACTCTCATATATAGGCACTTCCTCAACCTGAGAAAGGAAACTAGGAAAGATCTATCGGGTTTCTCTCTGCCACATTCTTAATTATAAAAAAGTAAATGGTTTCCTTGTTGAGTTCAGGAACAAAGAAAGGAAAGCTACTCTCAACATTTCTACTCAACACTTTACTTGTATTTCTAGGCAGTGCAATAAACAACAACAAAAAGAAACAAAGCAAATCAATTTTGGAAAAGAAGAAGTAAACTCTTCTGTTTGCAGGTGGCATAATAATCTATGTAGAAAAGTCTATGGAATCTACCAAAAACTACTAGAAATAGCAATTGCATTTTGCAAGGTTGCAATACAAAATTAACATAAAATTATAATGCATATATGCTACTAATAAAAAGTCAATAGTTTAAATGAAAAAGAATACTGTTTAAAAGAACAGGAAAAATCTAAATAGTTGAGGATAAATATGATAAAAGTTGTAAAAGACCTAAACACTAAAATATATAAATCATTGCTGAAAAAATTAAATAAAGACAATATTATACATGAAGAGATACACAGTGTTAACACAACAATATAGTTAAAAGTTTAATTCTACCCCTACTGATTTAGCAGATTTCTCAAAATCCCAGTCAAAATCTCAGTAGATATTGACAAACTGACTTATTAGAAAGTAACAGTCATTAAGAGAATGGATACTGTGGCAAAGATGGACAAATAGATCAGTGGGACACAATAGTGTGTCAAGAGATAGACTCACACTTAGATGGACAATTTCTTTTGACAAAGTATAAAGGCAATTGCTTGGAGAAAAACAGCCCTTTCTACAAATAAACTTATATATATATAAACAAATTTTGATCCATACTTACCACCAATTAAAAACCTTAACTTAGATTGTATCTAGATCTATGTATAAAACAAAAGACTTAAAATTTCAAAAAACTAAGTAAGAGAAGATCTTTGTGAACTTGAGTTAGAGAAATGTATTTTTTTAGACACTAAATGTATAATCCATTAACTATGTAAATGTTAAATAGATTTTATCAAAATTAAGCTCTTTGAAAGACACTAAGAGAATGAGAAGACAACTTCAAGTTATACACTGGACAGCCCATAATCTATTTAACTTGTGCAAAAGATCTGAAGAGCATTAACAAAGAAAGATAGATAGATATATAGAAAGATATATAGATTGCAAGATAATACATTCAACACCACTACTCATTCAACACCATTACTCATTAGAAATATTTCACTTAAAACCACAGTGAAATACTATTATACACTTAATAGAATGACTCCTTGGTAAGAGTGTTCCACAGCTAGGTGAATGTAAAATGACACAGCATTTTGCAAACAGCTTGGGAATTTCTTAAAACTTTTTAAACATAGGTCCTAGTCATTCTACTTCAAGGGATAATGGTATATTTATACAATGAAATAGTACTCAACATTTAAAAGGAATAGACTATTGAGACATTCAACAGTAAAAATGAATCTCAAAATTATTATACTGAGTGAAAGCAGCCAGACAAGAAAGGATATATACTTTATTATACTTTTATATAAATTTATAGAATATTCAAGTTAACCAGTAATGAGAGAAAGCAGATTAATGGCTACCTGGTGATGGGTATGGGATAGAGAAAGATGAGATAAAGAAATTACCATAGAGTATTTGTGGATGTGACAGTTATTTTCCTTACCTTAACTGTAGTGATGGGTAGTGATGGTTTCAAGCATATACATATATCATAACTAATCAAATTGTATAATATAAATATTTACAGTCATTTTATAGGACTTTTTACACATCAAATTTGATCTAACTTTACATAATACAATCCCCAAATGAAATAATTATATTACTTATATAAGTATAGATTTTAAAAATATAGCTTTTATATTTAATTATTATAGGGGCTTCCCTGGTGGCTCAGACAGAAGGAATCTGCCCACAATGCCAGAGACTCAGGTTTGATCCCTGGTTTGGGAAGATTCCCTGAAGAAGGGAATGGCAGCCCTCTTGAGTAATCATGCCTGGAGAATTCCATATACAATCCATGGTGTTGCAAAGAGTTGGAAAATGACTGAGCGACTAACACTTTCAGACTTTCAGACTTTTCATTATAGGATAAAGAAATTAGTCCATACAAAAAAGAGGCATAAACTCGTAATTATTTCTATTGAATAGCATAATGAAACAGTAGGGAAAAATTAATACCGATAGACAGAATTTAAAGCATTTAAGAAACATCATCAAGTTGCCAACATCCGCTGGATCATTGAAAAAGCAAGAGAGTTCCAGAAAAACATCTATTTCTGCTTTATTGACTATGCCAAAGCCTTTGACTGTGTGGATCACAATAAATTGTGTAAAATTCTGCAAGAGATGGAAATACCAGACCACCTGACCTGCCTCTTGAGAAACCTATATGCAGGTCAGGAAGCAACAGTTAGAATTGGACATGGAACAACAGACTGGTTCCAAATAGGAAAAGGAGTACGTCAAGGCTGCATATTGTCACCCTGCTTATTTAACTTATATGCAGAATACATCATGAGAAATGCTGGGCTGGGGGAAGCACAAGCTGGAATCAAGATTGCCAGGAGAAATATCAATCACCTCAGATATGCAGATGACACCACCCTTATGGCAGAAAGTGAAGAGGAACTAAAGAGCCTCTTGATGAAAGTGAAAGAGGAGAGTGAAAAAGTTGTCTTAAAGCTCAACATTCAGAAAACGAAGATCTTGGCATCTGGTCCCATCTCTTCATGGGAAATAGATGGGGAAATAGTGTCAGACTTTATTTTTTGGGCTCCAAAATCACTGCAGATGGTGATTGCAGCCATGAAATTAAAAGATGCTTACTCCTTGAAAGGAAAGTTATGACCAACCTAGACAGCATATTAAAAAGCAGAGGCACTACTTTGCCATCAAAGATCCATCTAGTCAAGGCTATGGTTTTTCCAGTGGTCATGTATGGATGTGAGAGTTGGACTCTGAAGTAAGCTGAGCGCTGAAGAATTGATGCTTTTGAACTGTGGTGTTGGAGAAGACTCTTGAGAGTCCCTTGGATTGCAAGGAGATCCAACCAGTCCATCCTAAAGGATATCAGTCCTGGGTGTTCATTGGAAGGGCTGATGCTGAAGCTGAAACTCCAGTACTTTGGCCACTTGATGCAAAGTGTTGACTCATTGGAAAAGACTCTGATGATGGGAGGGATTGGGAGCAGGAGGAGAAGGGGACGACAGAGGATGAGATGGCTGGACGGCATTACCGACACAACGGACATGAGTTTGGGAAGACTCTGGGAGTTTGCGATGGACAGGAAGGCCTGGCATGCTGCGATTCATGGGGTCACAAAGAGTTGGACACGACTGAATGACTGAACTGAGGAAACATCATGCTGTTTTCATAGAAAAATATATAACAAGTACTAATATATATGACTGTGTGCTGCTATACAAGTAAAGCATTAGTGTATTTTAAATGTGTGTATTGTTAGAGGTCACCAACTGAGGTCACTAGTGCATTTTATTAGAAACCAATATTCTATGCACCTATATGATGTTACAGGTATATATTAAAGAAGCCTAGAAAAGTGCCTGGCACATCATAGAGACTAAGTAAATATTTGTTAAATAAGTACTGTGTGAAGCCTCTTAAAACCTAGATAGCATATTCAAAAGCAGAGACATTACTTTGCTGACTAAGGTCCATCTAGTCAAGGCTATGGTTTTTCCAGTAGTCATGTATGGATGTGAGAGTTGGACTGTGAAGAAAGCTGAGTGCTGAAGAATTGATGCTTTTGAACTGTGGTGTTGGAGAAGACTTTTGAGAGTCCCTTGGATTGCAAGGAGATCCAACCAGTCCATTCTGAAGTAGATCAGCCCTGGGATTTCTTTGGAAGGAATGATGCTAAAGCTGAAACTCCAGTACTTTGGCCACCTCATGCGAAGAGTTGACTCACTGGAAAAGACTCTGATGCTGGGAGGGATTGGTGGCAGGAGGAAAAGGGGATGACCGAGGATGAGATGGCTGGATGGCATCACTGACTTGATGGAAGCGAGTCTGAGTGAACTCTGGGAGTTGGTGATAGACAGGGAGGCCTGGCGTGCTGCGATTCATGGGGTTGCAAAGAGTAGGACATGACTGAGCGACTGAACTGAACTGAAAATCACTTTATAATGTAAAATTCTTAAAATGTGAAGGAAATGGCAATCCACTCCAGTACTCTTGCCTGGAGAATCCCATGGATGGAGAAGCCTGGTAGGTTACAGTCCATGGGGTCGCAAAGAGTCGGACACGACTGAGCGACTTCACCTTCACCTTCACCTTCATTCCAACTAGAATTAACATTTTTACACAGGCTATTTAAAAGCTGTGTTTTAGTTTGCCTANACTCTTGCCTGGAGAATCCCATGGATGGAGAAGCCTGGTAGGTTACAGTCCATGGGGTCGCAAAGAGTCGGACACGACTGAGCGACTTCACCTTCACCTTCACCTTCATTCCAACTAGAATTAACATTTTTACACAGGCTATTTAAAAGCTGTGTTTTAGTTTGCCTATAATAGATTATTTCTTCCTTGCTTAAAAGTATATGATTTCTCTTTCTCCTATCCAGAGCTTGTCTTTTAAATTTTCCCTTGAGTCTGAATAATGCTTAGTGATGGTATCTTGACTACCTCCCTGGGCACCCTATTAGATTGCCTCATTGACCTCATGACTAAGAATTTCTTCATCTTATCTAGCTTAAGAGTTCTCTCTTCATGTTTCGGGCCATTACTTCTTGTCTTACCATCTTTAACTATCTTGAGTAATTTATCCCCTCAGGAATTTTAGCTACCCATAAATATAAAAAGAAAAAGGCATATCTCATTGCCTGACAGTTTGTGAAAATTAAGACAACTCTATTCTAGAGATAGAATTACTTAGGGCATGCAGAGAACAATGGTGAAAGCAGACAATCCCATGTTAACTGACCTAAGGCAATGAAACTATATTAATATTTTATATGCATAGATTCCTGAAACACTTTTTCACTTATCAAACAGGTTATGTTTTAATTTGTGATACTGGCTTACATTAAATCATTTTTTCCTTTGAACTATGTCCACATGTCTTACTGCTTTACTTTCAATATTAAGACAAGGAAGAGAGAATGAAGGATGTAAAAATGTTTTTATAAATTATCAAAATATTATCATTTTGTCACTACTTCTCTTTTGACTTCATTTCTCTATTTCCCAAAGGATTCCTTTTGTTTAGTTTATATCTTAGTAAATTCAACAATCTATAGTATTTGAAAAACAAACGACCCTTCTGAAAGTCTTTTGGCTTAGGCAGATTTGTGATTCTCTCAAGAGGTTTAGTGGACTCGAAACATTTTTGAGATGCTTCCAAAAATAAAAGCTTAAAAATATATTTTGTGCTTTCACACATGCATATAAATTTATATATTTCCTGGTATAAAATATTTGTCCCTGGAAGAGTAGACTTTAAACTACTTGAACCCCCTTGTTTATCAAACTTCTCACATCAAGATTCCCTCTGCATAAAACAAATCAGTTGAAATCTATAGTGCCAGAAACTCTACAATTCCAACTAGTTCTCTAACTTTTAAGACCTGCTTTCAAATACCTTTCTCTAATTTCTTCTTTTTGAGACTCTATTGAGATTAGTATCTGCCCTTAATGCAGTAAGTCTAGTAGATTTAGTTTTGTTTGATTGTGTTTCTTAAGTGGCTTTTGAGATGTTAGCAGGTGACATTAACCTATCACAAAAATCATGTTATAATCAATATGGCTTTTAAAAAGCAAGCCAATGCAAAATATTTGTATATTACTTACTCTCAGGTTCACTAGAAAATGATATAATCTTTTACTGCTAAAAGGTTTTTGATGCTTATAATTTTTTCTCATTATGTAGGTTGAACTGTGTCCTGTCAAAAGATATATCCAAGTCCTAACCATTGGTAACTGTGAATGTTACTTTATTTTAAAATAAGAATTTGTAGATATAATCAATGGAGAAGGCAATGGCAACCCACTCCAATACTCTTGCCTGGAAAATCCTATGGATGGAGGAGTCTGGTGGGCTGCAGTCCATGGGGTCGCTAAGAGTNATCCAAGTCCTAACCATTGGTAACTGTGAATGTTACTTTATTTTAAAATAAGAATTTGTAGATATAATCAATGGAGAAGGCAATGGCAACCCACTCCAATACTCTTGCCTGGAAAATCCTATGGATGGAGGAGTCTGGTGGGCTGCAGTCCATGGGGTCGCTAAGAGTCGGACATGACTGAGTGACCTCACTTTCACTTTTCACTTTTATGCATTGGAGAAGGAAATGGCAACCCATTCCAGTGTTTTCTTGTCTGGAGAATCCCAGGGATGGGGAACATGTTGGGCTGCTGTCTATGGGGTCGCACAGAGTCAGACATGATTGAAGCGACTTAGCAGCAGCAGCAGCAGCAGATATAATCAAGTTAAAATGACCAAGATGAGCTTATACCAGAATACCACAGGTTCTTATCTAACAACTGGTATCCCTATGATTAAAAAAAAAAAAAAAATTCTGCCTCAAGACTGCAGTACCAACTCCTGCTTGACTTTCCAGTCTGCTTACTGCCCTAAATATTTTGGACTTGCAAACTCCTACAGTCACATAAGCCAACTCTTAAAATACATCTCTTCATAGATGGACAGGAGGATTGATAGACATATATATGTACAGAGAGATATATAGGTGCTATAGACAGACACCTAAGCAGATATAGATATAATCTTTTATTGGTCAGCCTTCTCTGAACCCTAACTGATATAGATTTAGACCCTGGGAGGTGAGGTGCTGCTACAACAAATATCTAAAAATATGGAAGTTACATCTGAGGTAGGTAACAGATTCAGGCTAGAAGAGCTTTAAGCAAGTGACAGAAAAATCCTGGATTGCCTTGAAGTAAAAATATAGACATTATAGCTGATTATGGTGCAAACTCAGGCTTCCTTAGTGCCTCAGACAGTAATGAATCTGCCTGCAATGCGGGAGACCTGTGTTTGATCCCTGGGTTAGGAAGATCCCTTGGAGGAGGGCATGGCAACCCATTCCATTGTTCTTGCCTGGAGAATCCCCATAGAAAGAGGAACCTGGCAGGCTACAGTCTATGGGGTGGTAAGGAGTTGGATGTGACTCAGCAACTAACTACATAATGAAGACTCAGAAAAAAGTAAAGAAAGCTAGAAAGAAAGCTTCTTTCATTTACACATACACATATATAACATGTATAATATCATATATGAAGCGAGTCGCCAGCCCAGGTTCAATGCATGATACTGGATGCTTGGGGCTGGTGCACTGGGACGACCCAGAGGGATGGTACGGGAAGGGAGGAGGGAGGGGGGTTCAGGATGGGGAACACATGTGTATACCTGTGGCAGATACATGTTGATGTATGGCAAAACCAATACAGTATTGTAAAGTAATTAACTCCCAATTAAAATAAATTTTATTTAAAAAAAAACAGAACACTGCTTGAATTATAACAGTTCTTTCTAATGAGATTCCAGATGGAAATGAAGAATGTGTTATTGAACACTGGAGGTAAGGTGTTTCTTGTTATAAAGCAAGAGAAACTGTCTAAATTGTGTTCAACTATTGAGTGTGAAATAGAACTTGCAAGCAGTGAGCTTGAACATTTATCTGAGAAGATTGCCAAGTAAAATGTGGAAGGTGCAAGCTCATATCTCCCTGTTGCTCTCTCAGAGCCTTCAAGAAGAAATAACCCTCCTTACAACATGATTTTGGACTTTTAGAAAATTTTCTGTACTCTTTTGTGGTGATTTGTAAAGCAGCCCTGGAAAACTAATGCAAGGTCCCATACTGTAAATTTTAGAGATGCTTTCATCAGATAAATCTTAAAGGAAGTGTTAGAGAGGAGAAAGTGTATAGAGTAAGGCATGATCTAAAGAAAAAAACTGATTTTTGAATTTATTAAAATAAAAACTCTGCTCTGCAAAAGTTACCATTAAAAAAAGACAATAAAAATACTTGCTAAACATATATCTGGTAAAGAACTTGTATCAAAAGCATACATAGGACTCAAAATTTAACAATAAGAAAATAAACATGTCAATTAAAAAATGGGCAAAATATCCTAACCTCAACAAAAGAGATATACAGGTGGCAAACTAACATTTTATAAAATCCTCAACAAGATGTGTGATTCGGCAATTGCAAGTTAAACAATGTGATATCAATGAGATACACATATATTATAATTTTTTTTTAATTTTAAAACTAACAATACCAAATGTTACTGAGGCTCTGAAGCAGCAGGGAACTCACATTAAAGGCTGGTGAGAATGTGAGATGATTCAGCCATATTAGAAGAGAGTTCAGCAGTTTCTCACAAAGCTAAGCATAGTCTTATTATATGATCCAACAACTATACAACCAGGTGTTTCCTCAAATGAGTTTAAAATATATACCAACACGTACAAAAATACATATAAATGTTTGAGGTAACTTTATTCATAACTGCCTAAAACTGGAAGCAACCAAGTTTTCCTTCAATAGGTTAATGATGAAGCAAATTGGGATATATCTATACAATAAAATATTACTCAGCAATAAAAGGAAAAAAGCTTCAAGCCACAAAAAGGCATGGAGGGAAAAGTCACATCATGATGATGGCTACATAGGTTGTTCATGACTTCATCCCCCTTCACAAGAAGAACAACTAACAACTATTTAAGAACATCACTGAGAGAATCCTAAAATTTACGGGTGAAGTTGAATTGCCCCCTGTACCAAAGAGATCAAGACAGAATAGAAGGGTAAGAGAGGTGGCTACATGTAGACTATGGCCCCTCCCCAAGGCCAGCACAAGACCATGTGCAGAGGGCTCTGGTTTCTCCAGTGAGAAAAGAGAACACACTAGGGACAAGGAAATCTGCAGGGCTCACCCACTGACAGTGAGAGAGGAAGGCTTGGAAACAACCGTCACATAGGTCTTGGCAGACCACGTTCACACATGTAGTACCCAAGTAGTACCCTATGGCTTTGCTCATTGCAGAATGAAGTCGTGGGCACACTCTGATGAAGGAATCAGTGGGGTGCAGACCTGCCTGATTTGGACCCGCAAATGAGCAGTTTTGTGAGCCCTGTAGTGCAGTTTTACTACACCCAAGCAAGAAACTGAGTTATGCTCCCACCCCCTGTGAATACTGTCTTCAGGCCCATCTGACCAGAGGGCAGCATCCACAATGCCTGAAAACCGTGGCCTTCAGTGGCATGTGAGTCAGAGGAAACAGCACAGACCTGACTGGCCCTAAAGTAAATGCCAGTACAGAGCACAGAGAATTCCCATGCTATGGACAGATGGGGGATTAATTTACAGCCAAGGTTGAAGGTAGCTCCTGACACATTCCACATGGATAGCCTGTTTTGGAAATATAGATTGACCTGAAGAAGGCCTTTCCCCTTTCCCCAGGGCAAAGAGCTGAATCACTGCCACTCAGAGTAACCCTTCATGTAGAATACATTTTTTTTTTTTAAATCAAAAGATAAGTAATAAAGAAGTGCTAGCTTTAAGGCAGAGATAGATAGGCGCTGGGCTGAATAGCTAGAGTTTGTCCCCTGTGGACAGATACTCCAAGATGAAGAGGAAGAGGAGCTGAGCCATGCCAAGAGACCACATATTTCTCATTCTTGAGGGCAAGGAGACCTTCTTGACTACACATGTGCAGAAATGCTTTTTGGAGGTCAAAAGGGAGAGGGCCTTACTCCATCATAGGTGATGTCAACCTACCCATGAACCTCTTCAGTAGAATCCAACTTGGCTAAGAGATGTGCACACACACGTGGGAGGACCCTGAGATAAACCAAAAATGGATTCAGAAACAGGCAAAGCAAGATGATTGGACAAAAGAAAGGCAGAAGAAATGCCCCATATAAGTGATTCAAACTACCACAAGGGCACAGCCCTCTCTGAGCCCACCCATTTGTGCCTATTCATACATACTCTTTTGCTCCTAATAAATACTTTACTTGTTTCACTACTTTCCATTTTTTCGTGGAAACTGATTTTCTACAAAGCTGTACTGACCAGGCCCTTGTTACTGGTAAGGCATTGTCAATGACCACCAGTCCCAGTAGTTTAGTGGCAGGATTCAGCAGACTTACTGCCATGACCTGAGTTCATCCTCTCGCTGGAGAACAGAAATCCTGCTTCAGGGTGCTCAGGCCGAGTCCACCTGATATCAGTTTGAAACATATATATACACAAATATATATAATACACACATATAAATATAGTGTACACATATATGCTGCTAAGTCGCTTCACTTGTGTCCGACTTTGTGTGACCCCATAGANGCCATGACCTGAGTTCATCCTCTCGCTGGAGAACAGAAATCCTGCTTCAGGGTGCTCAGGCCGAGTCCACCTGATATCAGTTTGAAACATATATATACACAAATATATATAATACACACATATAAATATAGTGTACACATATATGCTGCTAAGTCGCTTCACTTGTGTCCTACTTTGTGTGACCCCATAGACGGCAGGCCACCAGGCTCCCCCGTCCCTGGGATTCTCCAGGCAAGAACACTGGAGTGGGTTGCCATTTTCTTCTCCAATGCATAAAAGTGAAAAGTGAAAGTGAAGTCACTCAGTCATGTCCGACTCTTAGCAATCCCATGGACTGCAGCCTACCAGGCTCCTCCGTCCATGGGATTTTCTAGGCAAGGGTACTGGAGTGGGGTGCCATTGCCTTCTCCAGTACACATATATGTACATGTATAAAATATATGTATATGCATGCATAAAACAACACTAAGTGCTCCACTTGTTTTAATTAGAACTTAAATCACAAAAGATTTTTTAGTGAATGAGTATTTTATCACTGAAAACATTTAGAACCACTGGTATAATAAAAAGTAGATAACTTTTAGTAGGGTTTTTATCGGAGGTCTTTCCTGTATCTCAAAAGGTAAAGAGTTTACTTGCAATGCAGGAGACCAGGGTTCGATCCCTGGGTTGGGAAGATCCTCTGGAGAAGGGAATAGCAATCCACTCCAGTATTCTTGCCTGGAGAATCCGCTGGACAGAGGAGACTGGCGGGCTACAGTCCGTGGGGTCGCAAAGAGTCGGACACGACTGAGCAACTTACTACATCTACAAAGAATGGAGCCCCTTTACTTTGTATTTCATTACTTCAAAAGCAAATGAAGGAATGCCTCAATTTCAGCATTTTAAAATCTTGTGAGACAGACAAAGGAATTTTAACTAAGATTTTCTTCTTTGACCTAGTTTTCCAGTTTTATTAACTGATTGGCTAGAACTAACTGATAGATTTAGCAGGGTAAGCTTCACTAGAGGCAGCTCTCAGGGAATACATGACTATGTGAACAAAGTACTTGATTAAGTTGTAGAACACCAGGGAGCAACCTGGACACTGGCTTTGTAAATATAACAGATGGCTAAGCAAATGCTTGCTGTATAAAGTCTACATTTGTTGTGGTAATCTGTGTTTATATAGAAGATTAAAGAGGCACCCTAGCCAAGTTTTTAAGCCAAACCAGGTATTGACAATTTAATTGTCATGAAAATTATTTTAATATATGACTTTTTCTTCAACTTAATATCCTCTGGGGAAAATTATGCTATTTAATTTTTCATAATCATTTTATTATAACTTGTATGTTTTGAAAATACTTCCTGAAAAATGGCATTTAATAACGGCCCAGACCAAATTAATCCAGTGAGGGTTATGTCACTTAGTAGATGACAAAGTTGGTAAATAATATCCACTGAGAAAGCAATTTATGAATTAAGAGTTTGAACTTCAGATGTCATGTGTCAAGCAGAACACCATGCACTCGTTACCAATCCCATGTATGGCAACACCAATACAATAATGTAAAGTAATTAACCTCCAATTAAAATAAATAAATTTATATGTAAAAAAAAAAGACTCAATACTGCATCTTGAGATCAGAGTTGCCAAGGAAAACACAATGCAGTCAAGCACTAAACTGAACCACACTTAACTCAGGCTGGGAAGAGACAGAGCAGAGTCAGCTCCAGCAATGCGAGTCCCTCCACAGCTAGAGCACCGCTCTGGCAGCCAACACAAGACACCTGTCTTGTGCTGCAGTATAAGGATCCACACACATTATCCGCAAGAAGTCCGAAAGCTGACTGTGTGCCTTAGGGCTACTGTTTTACATACTTAAGTAGAACAAACTCACTGAGTACTTACATACTTAAGTAGAAAGCTCGTTGAGTTTGCAATAGGGAAAGATATTCCCACAGCAAGCAAGAAGCCTGACATGAATTGCATGGGCTCTTTATCTCTTTGTAAGGAAGTATTCAAGGCCCAAGGTCCAGGCATACACAACAGGGTAGAAATACTGCACATAGGAGACTATTCCTTTCAATGCTGCTGCTACTGCTGCTAAGTCACTTCAGTCGTGTCCGACTCTGTGTGACCCCATAGACGGCAGCCCACCAGGCTCCCCCATCCCTGGGATTCTCCATGCAAGAATACTGGAGTGGGTTGCCATTTCCTTCTCCAATGCATGAAAGAGAAAATTGAAAGTGAAGTCGCTCAATCTGTCCGACTGTTAGCGACTCCATGGACTGCAGCCCACCAGGCTCCTCCGTCCATTGGATTTTCCAAGCAAGAGTACTGGGGTGGGGTGCCATTGCCTTCCCCGTTTCAATGCTGTGTTTGCTGTTATTTAATCTTCAATTCAATGTTTAAGTCAGGTGCAGGAAACTGAGGTTAAGATAGAAAAGAAGGAATATGATAAAAAGAAAAAAATTGCAGGGCAATACTGTACACCAAGTAGATACCCAACAATATATGATGTCCACTTAAATGTAACCATTTAGGAGATTTCAGTATTTGGAATGTGATCCCTCTTTCTTTCTTTCTTTCTTTCTCTGAACCAAGAAAAGAAAAACAATTAGGAGAAAAATGTAGCACAGATATATTTTGGGTATGGCTTATTGGTTTTTATTCTAAATTCAGAGGTAGAAGACTTCATGGAAAGAAATCCCTTACAGGAAGTTTGTGAATGCTTGCTTATGTCATATGTTGAGGCAACAAACTGGTAGCTCAGTTAGTAAAGAATCTGCCTGCAGTGCAGGAGGCCCAGGTTCAATCCCTGGGTTGGGAAGATCCCCTGGGGAAGGAAATGGCAACCCACTCCAGTATTCTTGCCTGAAAAATCTCATGGACAGAGGAGCCTGGTGGGCTATAGTCTATGGGGTGGCAGGAGTCAGACTTGACTTGCAATTAAACTACCACAAAACAGAAGCACCATCTAATAAACACAAGTTTAGAAAAATATCTACTGTAGCTTATAGATGTCAATCACTGCTTAAGCAGATAATCTTTATTAAAAGTCTGGAAAAAAAAAAAAAACCAGGATATTTTAATGTCATTCATTCTAACAAATACATTAAGCACTTATTATGGGCAGGCAATGGTCCCTAGTCACTTGAAGCCTACAGTTTAATGCAGTATCCTGCAAATTTATCTGATGAAAATGTATATCAAGTGACCTTGTTAAAAGTAGAGGTTGTCAAATTGTCTCCTGGAATTTCAACTCAGTTTGTTAGAAAGGTCTTAGAAAACTACATTTTTCTTAAGTACCTCAAGCGGCTATTACCAGGCATGTGTGGAAACCCTAGTCATGTGGACTTCTGAGTAACTTATGGTTAAAATAAAAAACATAATTACTTTAATTAGAGGAACTGCATTTACAATAAACTGTCTGAGGGAAAGCAAATTAAAAGCAGAGAGTTGTTTCTTTTTAAAATATTCTCTTACTGTAGTGTCTATAGACAAATACATTGTTCATTTTAAATAACCAATTTACTAGAAGATTTTACAAATTATATCATTCCCATTCTAATCTACTAAAAAGATTCTTGCTGAAACTACTGAGCTAAAAATATTTCTGTTCTTGTTGTTGTCTAGGCGCTAAGTCACGTCCAACTCTCTGCGACCCCATGGACTATAGCCCGCCAGACTTATCTATCCATGGGATTTCCAAGGCAAGAATACTGCAGTATGTTGCCATTTCCTTCTCCAAAATATTTATACCCAGTGCTAATATTTGAGAACATAACCAAAGGCCCAGACTGCCACCCAGGACCAAACCTAAAAGGGTCTATAGAACCCAGGGTCTCCTCATTTAAAAAGTTTTGATTCCTAGCAAGTTACATTATTTATCTTCTTGAATGGATAAAAAACAGAATCTACCTAAGATAAGTTATCAAGGGCCCTACACTGGGCTGGGGAGAGCAACTCCAACAGCTTTATCTTTGTAATGATGGTAGTGGTAATACAGTTGACATGGCAGATATACCTGTGTGCACCCATATACATGGGCTCCATGCTGGCTCAGTGGCAAAGAATCTGCCTGCCAATGCAGGAGACTCAAGAGAGGTGAGTTCAGTCCCAGGGTTGGGAACATCCCCTGGAGAAGGAAATGACAACCCACTCCAGTATTCTTGCTTGGGAAATCCCATGGACAGAGGAGCCTGGCAGATTATGGTCTATGGGGTCACAAAAGAGTTGGACAGGACTTAGCAACTAAACAAGAACAACCCATATACATACGTACTTATAGAGTCTACATAATTTCTTTGTAATGCTAGCTGATACTTTTTTCTTTAAGAAATTCATAATATTCTGCTACACTGAAAAATAAGTTTGATGACTTTTTTCTCTGTTTTCCCTTTATTTTTTTTAATTTAAATTTTTTTTATTTTATATTGGACATTTTTCTTTATAATTTAGGAAAAAAGAAAAACAACAACAACAACAAAAAAAAAACAGCTCATGTAATCTTTAACTGTTATCTAGTTGCCAAACAAATTTTTATAAGACATTTAACATCTTACATGAAGGAAATGATCTAAGGCAATAGACCAGGTCTTAGTTTTATGCTGCATGGTCAGCAACTAATATAGCTGTTTAGAAATAATTATTTTAACAGATGAAAGATATTTGTCTTGTAGATCATCTTATAACCCAGAATCATAGAAATTAGAACTCCAATCCTCTACAATAAAGTTTAACATTATAGTTTAAAAGCTGCTGCTGCTGCTGAGTCACTTCAGTCGTGTCCGACTCTGTGTGACCCCATAGACGGCAGCCCACCAGGCTACCCCGTCCCTGGGATTCTCCAGGCAAGAATACTGGAGTGGGTTGCCATTTCCTTCTCCAATGCATGAAAGAGAAAAGTGAAAGTGAAGTCGCTCAGTCTGTCCGACTGTTAGCGACCCCATGGACTGCAGCCCACCAGGCTACTCCATCCATTGGATTTTCCAGGCAAGAGTACTGGGGTGGGGTGCCATTGCCTTCCCCATAGTTTAAAAGCATCTTTAGTTTATTTGGCTTCCCAGGTGGCTCAGACGGTAAAGTGTCTGCCCACAATGCAGGAGACCCAGGTTCAATCCCTGGGTTGGGAAGACCCCCTGGAGAAGGAAATGGCAACCCACTCCAGTACTTGTGCCTGGAAAATTCCACAGACTAAGGGGCCTAGTAGGCTACAGTCCATGGGGTCACAAAGAATCAGACATGACTGAGTGACTTCACTCTCACTTTAGTTTATTCAGGAAATCTATGAAAACAAGTTTTTTTAAATTTCATCTACTAAACTATGTTCTAGCATTTCTAGTTAATTGAAAATAAACAAATGTATTCAGTTCATTTCAGTCACTCAGTCGTATCTGACTCTTTGCAACCCCATGAACCACAGCATGCCAGGCCTCCCTGCCGATGACCAACTCCTAGAGTTTACCCAAACTCATGTCCATTGAGATGGTGATGCCATCCAACCATCTCATCCTCTGTTGTCCCCTTCTCCTCCTGCCCTCAATCTTTCCCAGCATCAGGGTCTTTTCAAATAAGCCAGCTCTCTGCATCAGGTGGCCAAAGTATTGGAATTTCAGCTTCAACATCAATCTTTCCAATGAACACCCAGGACTGATCTCCCTTAGGATGGACTGGTTGGATCTCCTTGCAGTCCAAGGGACTCTCAAGGGTCTTCTCCAACACCACAGTTCAAAAGCTTCAATTCTTCGGTGCTCAGCTTTCTTCACAGTTCAACTCTCACATCCATGCATGACCACTGGAAAAACCATAGCCTTGACCAGATGGAACTTTGTTGACAAAGTAATGTCTCTGCTTTTTAATATGCTCTCTAGGTTGGTCATAATAGGCAATGATGCATCAGTAAATTTTAATGCTTTTCATATTTGTTTCTTGGTAGTGAAGCACCTAAATTCCTTATCAATATTGTTATAAAGGAGAGGAAAATTTATTTAGAAACAAGGCAATTTTGAAACAGTTTTACTATACTGTTACTCAGACTAACTGTTCAAAGAAAGCAAATTCTTTGCTTACAATGAAGAAAATAAATAAGTGAAATTTACCAGATGGAGAATCTACAACATAAATAAAACAAAATTTAAATATAGTATTTTGCTCCTGAAAGAGCTGCAACTAAATTTATAAATTACAATTTCCCTAGATTTCAAGAGAGTCATAATAAGATTCAGTAAATATTTTAAAAGCTAAACAGTGTTTTTTTTTTTATTTTTAAATTGTCCAATAACAATATTGTCTTTCATTTTCCTACAAATGTCAACATTTCTCCCTTAATAATTATTTCTCCTGAAATGGTTTTAACTCTTTTTCTTGAAATTTATTTTAGAAAGAAGCACATAGTAAGTTAGCCAATCTGAATATTATTTAATTCTAAAATGATTAATTTTTATATCTTTCCATGGAAAATTAAATGCTGAACACATCTGAAGAATTGAACATTTAATATTTTACTCTGTGATTACACTTTTAGTAAGAAAATGCTGTAGAAAGAAGTAGGTATAAGCTATAACAGTGAGAGCTCAGGGATACTGATATCAATATGATATCAGTATCATATTTTACTTAAATAAAAATATTTATAGCCATGAAAATAGT
Organism: Oreotragus oreotragus; assembly: GCA_006410675.1. Taxonomy (NCBI): domain Eukaryota; kingdom Metazoa; phylum Chordata; class Mammalia; order Artiodactyla; family Bovidae; genus Oreotragus; species Oreotragus oreotragus. The sequence goes on along the minus strand of SJYX01014182.1, from coordinate 118,369 downwards.
GAAGTCTCCAAGAGAATAAGTAATTACTTTCAGGAGGAAAAAGTAATTGGGGTTCTCCTTTATGCTTCCCAGCTGGGGAGAGGAGAACAAATGGGCAGTTATAGCAATCACTACCAGAGAAGAGCACAGGATTAATGGGACTCGGAAACCTTAACCATGAGTTATTTCTACTGGGTCATCAGCATAAACTAACACAAAGGCTAACCAAGGATGAGTGGAATCTAGAAGGGACAATAGAAGACAGAAAACACACAGAGCAACTGCAGCCTCAGAAACGAGTACAACCAGAGAGTATAGCTTATCTCACTAAACATACTATGTAAATCCTTTTGATTTAGAAGTTCTGACTGATAATGATCTTGAAAAATCAATGGGAGGACAGAGGAATTTAATGTAAAGTACAAGTATATTTGAATGGACTATAGTAGGTGCTATTGGTGTTTGGCTTAAAGATCCCCAGCATTCAAATTCACTGCTTCTTGGAAGATGATAGCGTCTCACTACAAGTACTTATACTCTCTTCCTGAGAACTTTCCATACTGCCATGAGGAGTATTTGCTGCATGCAAAGCAGGTCAGAATTCCAAAGATAAATGCTTTTAAATGAATTTTAAACTCTCTGCCAATGACAAAAGGTGTTATTACACAGTCCAACTTTAGATATTTTGGACAACTCTGGAGCAAGTCAGCAATCTACTCATTAATACACTACTTTTGGCCTATTTTCCTTCCCTGTTCTACTCTCCCATTCCCACATTGATGCTGTTAGGATCACCTATCACACGAAATCTGTCTCCTTATATCTTTGACACAAGGTCTACTTTTTAGGGGATTCAATGTAAGAATCCATGCACACACTAATGTGTTAGTCTCTCAGTTATGTCTGACTCTCTGCAAGCCCATAGAATTCAGCCTGCTAGGCTCCTCTGTTCATGGAATTCTCCAGAAAGGATACTGGAGTGAGTAGCCATTTCCTTCTCCAGGGGATCTTCCCAAGTCAGGGATTAAACCCAATTCTCCTGAATTGCAAGCAGATTCTTTACAGTCTGAGCAACTGGGAAGCCCCATTTTACTTTTACTCCACATATTTTTTTAAATAATAAAATTAACATTAGAAGGAATGATACTGAAGCTGAAACTCCAATACTTTGGCCACCTGATATGAGAATTGACTCACTGGAAAAGACCTTGATGCTGGGAAAGGTTGAAGGCAGGAGAAGAAGGGGACAACAGAGGATGAGATGGTTGAATGGCATAACCAACTCCAGGGACATGAGTATGAGCAAACTCCGGGAGCTGGTGATGGCCAGGGAAGCCTGGCCTGCTACAGTCTGTGGGGTCACAAAGAGTCAGACATGACTGAATGATTGAACTGAACTGAACATTTATAAACATAGCACGTGGATTTTACTAGCCTAGTAAAATTTTGTAATAACCTCTGAGAAACAACTAACGGGATAACCTAGGAATGACACCCCTGCTTGAAAAATAAACAACAAATAAAATGTACAATAACTTCCTTCAACTTTTGCCTCCCCACATTAGAGATAATCCAAAATTGGTGCTATCATTTATCTGTTTTTTAAATTATCTAAAATACATATGATTTTCTTTTTGTTTTAACTTTATTTATTTTTTTTTCCTTTTTTTTTTTTTAATTGCTGTTTGGAATACATCCTTTTTTTTTTTTCTTAAATTTTACTTTACAGTACTCTACTGGTTTTGGCATACATTGACATGAACCCGCCACGGGTGTACACGAACTCCCAAACATAAACCCCTCTCCCTCCTCCCACCCTTCATCATCCCTCTGGATCATCCCCATACACCAGCCCCAAGCATCCTGCATCCTGCATCAAACACAGACTGGCGATTCATTTCTACATGATAGTACACATATTTCAATGCTATTCTCCCAAATCATCCCACCCTCTCTCCCTC